>JARHVA010005427.1:557500-705000 GCA_037957365.1 Torreya grandis
AATTCCTAGTATATTAAAATATAATTAGATTCAATATATATTTAATAATTTATCGATTAACATTCATATTGATTATCTTCCAATGAGATGCCACTCCCAAGTAACTTACTAATTTACCTAAACTCTATAGAATATATAGCTAACTATAATTATTTTGCTCTATGTTTGTAAAACTAGGCCAATATAAATGAATTTTGTTAGATAGTGATTGTGTCTACAATTAATGATTTGGTTTATGCAGTTCTATAAAAAGAGAATTATAAGTTGCTAGCATTAATACCTGTATAAAATACACTATTTTTAGCAATAAATCTAATAATTATAATTATAATATCATTCATATATAAATAAATCTACCATAGTAACATAAATCTATTGGTATAATCCCAACCTTAATATTAGTGACTCAATTATTACCTTTTGATTATACCAAAACACATATTCATTACTCATAACATAACTATTATACCATTACTCATAACATTACTCAAAACCCATATTGCCCAATAATTATGACAAATATTGCAACAACCCAGATACCAAAATGGATAATATTTGAACAAACTTACAAACATTGATATAATAGAACCAGTTAGTTTAAATTATATATAACATTGAAATATTAACATTGATTAGCATTGATTTATATATGCAATAAATCCTATATTATTTCACATTATTATGAGAATTCATAGCAAATTAACTAGTACTTCTGTATAAAGGAAAACTTTGAAAAATTCCTCCAATTTTATTTCTTATCCTAAGTTGTTCTTCCTTTCTCTACTCCCTACGACCTCTCTCTCTCTTCTTTTGTCTTTTTTTATCTCCTTTTGTGCACTACTTTTATTTATATTTCTTTCTTTTTAAAATATGGTGCCTTACTTCTTTTGTTTTATTCTTTATTTTAAGGACTATCTTTCTTTTTCTCTTAATTTTTTTTATTATTTTTATATTTCATTATCTTTTATTTTTTCTCCAAATTTTAGACCATTCTATTTATCTTTTTTAGTTTTTCATTTTACTATAAATTCCTGATTTTTATTTATTTTCACACTAATTAAATTAGAAGTTTAAATGTCACAAAATTTTAATGATAAATACATTAATCATTAACCTAAAATTTGCACTAATTATTCAAATTCACATTTTTGAAATCATTAATAGTCTCACACACAAGCCACTCAAGATGAATTCTAAATAACCATTTAAACTATGATAGAAAACCATGTATAAATAACTAATGCAAACAACATCAAAACACATTATGTTAACCATTTATTATGTATCTAATCATGTGCTAACTAATGTGGTGTGTTCAAGGTTTTAGATGGTTTCTCTATCATCCTTCAACATCATAATCTACATCACCCTCTTTGATGATGTTCTCCCTCCATCATTCTTGGAGGGATGAGTTATCATGCACCAACCTCCCCACAAGCAGGTAGTTAGATCATATCAACATGATATACATACATCATAAAATATGGTTGAAATAATAAATCAACATGTTCATAATGTAAACATATACACTACAAATAAATTATAAAAATATAATTATGTATCCTAAGCAATATCCAACTATCTAGTAATAGCATATATCTCAAAACATAGTCTATAAATATCCATAAGTAATCAAATAGTTTGCTTAGTGAGAATTCAAGATGTAACATTCTTCCCCCTAAAGTTAATCATAATCTTGGATGACTCGTATTCAAACATAAGTTATAAATTAAAATGTTATTTAGTAGAGAAATAACATAGTATAAAGCATCAAATCAAATAAATAAATGCAAATTTTAACTATAAAACTCATCATAAACATTCCAAATAGCACTATTCTTAGAATATTAGTCCATGAAGACCCTGCTATATGACATATTCATATTATACAAAAAAAATTTATGAATGTCGCTTACTCTAATTGGGTCTATCATGACCACCTTGAGGTCTAAAAATAGTAAGATAAGCCTATATACTATAGGACTGGCCACTTCTGATACCTTAAAGGGCCCCACATGTCTCGATGAAATTTTCAATGACTTCATAAAATTACATGAAATCATCATAAAAGACAAAATAAATGGTCAAGAAGATCTTTACAAAACTTTTTATCCCCTCTGCACATCTCTTTAACCTAGAGAGTGTTTTATCATTCTAAAGAAAAGTTTTTACAGAACTTGACAAGAATGATGTATATAAGTTATACCATTTCAGCTCTAGATAGCTCCTGATAATTATAACATGTCAATATTACCACTACTCCATGGAGTTTTTGACAAGTATGATGATGAATAAGAACTACAAATACTAGATTTTTAATATATATAAAATTAAGGAATAAACATTTCATATTATACATGTGTATGGAGATATGATTGAATTTGACAATTCTATCTGTCGAATCTAAACTTAATAACTATTGATTCAATGTGAGATTAAGTAGGATCCACTCCTATCACTTAGTACTCATGTTCATTTTTCACCACTCTTCCCTTAGGTCTTCACAACCTAATGATCTTTAAAATGTGTACAAAGGTTCAATGAATCACAAATATCTACTAATAAATCCTATAAAGCAATGATATATTCTAAAAAATTCTAGATGTACTAACATATATATAATAAAAATCATACAGTTATTTTGTAATTGTATTAAGTTACCACTAGTCAAACATAACTAGTATCATATTTCACAGCTTAACTTATAATGTTATATTCATAGTTAAGAGGAAATAATGTTAAAATTAACATAACATACAAAGGCTAAGGACACACCATCATTATAACATTATAAAGGTAACATGTGAGATAATGCCTTCTTACTTTCTTAGTTAGTTATACAACTTATAAGTTTATTTCAACCCTTCTAGACTAACAAGATGTTCCACACATATTATACCCTACTCACTCCCAGTGAAAGGTACATAAACATATCTTCAAAATAACATGATTTAAGAAAAATATAATAATACCAATATAATAAAAATTATCTAATAACAATAATTATAATCAACTTACAATTTTTAATCTAGAACCAATATAAATTCAAAGTTTTCCACTCCACATGGTTTAAGTTCATAAATAGATAAAGAAGTGACTAGAAAAAGTCACAAGTGAAAAGTAGAGAACTAACATCACAACAAAAAAACTCTTTAATAAACTCACGTGATATGAATAAAAACACCACACTCCAAGTTACCATAATCACTATGTACTTACCAAACTTGTAAGAGTAGTTTTTTGACCTCATAATTAATTAGAAGGCAAATATTAACCACAAAGATGCATGAATCGATCCAATCCTAAAAATTGTCTCAAAAAGAAGTAGAAGACACTATCCCATAAACTCAAGGGAATATGGTTAGAACAAGATTTTAAAAACAAGTTTCAACATCATGAAAATAAGAATCTTCTCAAGGGATTATAATGATGTCAAAAGAAAGTGAGGAATTAATAACTCATCTATATGCCTATTATGAGAGATGACACTTCTTACTAATATACATAAACATATCGGTTCCAATCCATAAACAAAATCCTAACACATGAATTCTTAACTAATACATCTACACTCTACTATAATAAAATTCCCATCGCACTAGGTAGTGCCAAAAAAATGATCTTATAAGTTTTCCCACTTCTAAGATTAGTATGTATAAGACACAAAAAAATAAATCACATATACTTAAGTGAGAAGCATACCATGCTCTTAAATATTCAAAACATAAGACGTAAATGGTATAATTAACTTGATTACTAAGTAAAAATATAATAACTCTAGAGGTGTCTAATCTAAGTGATAAACATATGGTAAGAATCTCTTGTTCATGACACAAGAAATATGCTATGAACATACCTACCCAAACATCTTATATAACCATCACTATTGAGACACTAAAAAAACCAACCCCTTAACAACTCCAAGAGTGCATGAATTCTCCTAAGGTACACACTCAATTTAACAAATTTCATGAATGTCTCATACTTAATAGTCACTAAGCCATACAGGAGGATCTACCAAGTCTCAAAACTCCAATCATGGTGTAACATGGTTTTGCACCAAGGCACTACAACTCCAAAATACTAGTTCAATACTTCATGTCACTAGGTTCACACTAGTGAACATAAGGACATGAAAATGCTATTGGACTCATTAGGTCCTATAGTTTGAGCCACAACTTTGATACCACATGTAATAACCTTGTTGGGTTCCACCTAAAAATACATGATTGTTTTTAATTAAGCACATACATTATAAAAATATTACATCACAAAAATATAACCAATGATCATATAAAATACTCTAAGTGTGATAACTATAAATGAACTATACTACATCATAAGTCACTGATCACTAAAATCATAAGAAGCACGTCATAAGACAAATATAGAAAGTAATTACAATTATCCAATCATGGATGATATATGCCTATAGCCATTATTGTCAACTTACAATGAATAAGTAATTACATCTCATCATGATAATGTTTTCAATAATAAATATAATATAATACAATGAACATATATAAGATACATGGCTCCTCAGACCATGATTTCCCTTGACTCTCTAGTATTTATGACAATCTCAAATTTCATCTCCAAGTAAGTACTATTGTGGAGAGGGAGAGCATCATCTACAAACCAAATATGAACCACTGATCCCCCACACTAATCCCATAATGTAATGTCTCTCCCTTCATGGATGAGTAGATAGTGATGGCATGATAATCTAGAGAGACAAGCTATTACCTATGTGCTATATGATTTATAAAAATAAACATGTAGTGTATCATAAAAAACTATTCTATTGTGATATAATTCACAAACATGTCAATCATACTAATGAAATGATAATGGCTCACTAAACATACTTTGGCCAAAGTTTTCAAGAATAATAAAAAATAAAGATCTATAGATCAATAAAAATTCATACACACCATGTGATCAGATTGCTTTCATTTGGCATTGTGATGTTAGTAAGCCAATGAATTTTATCTCACTCCTTACCAATATCATCAATATGATATTGGTTAACATAATATAAACAAAAGATTCATACAATTTACATCCTACTAGAAATCATATCATATAACATGCTAAGCATAGAATAATCTACCATCATACATTTATTCCATCAAACTTATGAATGAATCTCATATTAATTTTATCCCATAATATAAATAATAAGCAACACATTTATATTATACCACCCAAGTATAATATATATTTTACTCTACACACTTTATTCTTTGTAATTAGACATAATATTACTTTCTACTAACTATCATAAAACATTTTAATCCTAGAGATAACCAACACAAATACATTTATTTCATCAAATATATAAATGAATCTAGACATATTTATTAAGTTTTATACCACCTGGGTATAACATATATTTAGACTATAAATTACAAATTAAAACACTCTATGAAATCTAATAATATCATATATTAATGTACATGAGCACACTACTCAATCACGAACAATTAATCTCACAAATTCCAAGAATCAAAAGTCTACAATACTAAATATTAGGCAAGCTAATATAATTTATACCAATTGGGTATATCTAATGATTAAAATGCATACTATAAATTTAAATAAACTTAACTTATAGGTACACATCATGATGCATGCACGTGCACACACGCACGCACGCACGCACGCACCCACACACACACACACACACACACACACACACACACACACACACAAGCTGCCTAAGGGAACAAAACTATAACCATATGTAAGTATTCCTTAAAAATAAAATTAAGTTATTCAAATGAAAGTTATGGTATAATTTGGTTATAGGATATTAGATACTTTTGAAATGACTTAACCGACACTTGAGATATATATATATATATATATATATATATATATATAATATATATATATATATATATATATATATATATATATATATATAAAGTGTCGGTTAAGTCATTTCAAAAGTAATTGATAACCTATAACCAAATTATACCATAACTATCATTTAAATAACTTAATTTTATTTTTAAGAATACTTCCAATATATATATATATATATATATATATATATATATATATATATATATATCAAGTGTCGGTTAAGTCATTTCAAAAGTATCTCATAACCTATAACCAAATTATACCATAATTTCATTTAAATAATCTATTTTTATTTTTAAAGAATACTTCCATTATATATATATATATATATATGTATATATATATGTATATATATATGTATATATATATGTATATATATATATATGTATATATGTATATGTATATATATATATATATACACACATATATATATACATATATATATATATATACATATATACATATATATATACATATATATATATAATGGAAGTATTCCTTAATTTTAGTTTTAAGGAATACTTCTATTATATATATATATATATATATATATATATATATATATATATATACTATATATATATATATATAAAGTGTTGGTTAAGTCATTTCAAAAGTATCTAATAACCTATAACCAAATTATACCATAAATTTCATTTAAATAACTTAATTTTATTTGTAAGGAATACTTCCATATGGTTATAGTTTTGTTCCCTTAGACAGCTTATGACTCAATATAACCATTAATTTAGCTACAATCTTAAGCATATGACCAAATACATCTATATATGTAATAATTTCATATGGTTACTTATGCCCATGAATAAATATGTTTCCTATAAATGAATAAATGTATAACATAATATGTACCATATATAAACACATAAATGATATACAAATACTAAATCAATGGACAACTATATTTCTATGTTAAGGACTCCATGTGATTTTAACAATCATTATATAATCTTGATCATGAAATATATTTATGGTTTTATAAAGTAAAGGATTTAATAACCTAATACTCCTCCATAATTTTATCCCTACCTAAATAGGTTTCCAAATATATACTACATGCTATGATAACCCATATTACCATAGTATAGTGTTTTTAACATAATGACTAAGTATTGAAACTTAACCAGTAAAGTAGTCATAAATATATGGAAACATAAATTCTATTCAAGAAAATAGATATAACAAAAACAAGTTCCAATTCACACTAAACATAGAATACTAAAATTTAGCATTTGTTAAATTGTTAGGGGTTATATGCACACATACAAAAGGTTTTATTAAGCATATTTTTGTAATATAGTTTGTATTTACCTAAGGATATATAATAATAGAGAGGTAGATTAATTATGCTAAATATATTTCTACCACATGTTAACTCTTAATCAAATATGTGTCATCATCTATCTGACATACCAATTACTCATATGTATGATAGTGGTATACACATGAAAATAAATATAAACATATTCTATATGTATCAAACTCCTTATATATATATAAAACTAGTTTGATACCACATATTTAAACATAGATTTTTATTAATCATACTCTAATATTTAAATTGTTATTTAAATATGTATCACCTACCTCTCATATAGATAGACTATGGTTAAGTCTATTAGAGCATTTAATGACTAAATGGTGATTATTTAATCCTTAGTCTATATTGGTTATTTATTAAATAATAATAATCATATATTATTTATTAACACAAGGTTTTGTCAAGTTATTATTATTTGAATTGGTCAATTTACTTTTTCAAATTCAATTATTTTTAAATCCATTTTATGATTTGTGTGCCAACTTCTCATGCATCTAAAACCCTAGTTGACCTATCAAACTTGTTTTGACTTTCAACCTAATGAATTTTTTGACAAATATAGTCATGTAACTAGTCGATATCTAAGTTTTAACATGTTCTAGACACATTAGAGTGGTTTTTTTTTTTTTTTTTGTAAGTCTTTTATTAAAAAAATAATACCTTTTTCAATAATAGTGTTTAAATGATCATTTTGAGTGTGACTCTTTTGACACTTATATTTGTGCAAATTTAAATCAATTTTTTGAATTGTTTGGCATATAAACTATGTAATTAATTATAGTTACATTTTTAATTCACTTTATTTTAAAAATAGTTCAAAAAATTTTATTTAAAATAGTTTTTTTTAAGCATCTGTTTACTATCTTGTTTAAAGGGAAAGTTTATGGTTTCAGCTCATGTTTCCTAAGATTAATCTAAAATGCTTAATGAAAATAAAAATAATATATATAAAACTCATGTTAAATACAAATTCATAGCCTAAAAATTATGGAATATTGTCATCGACATTGAAAAAAAAAACCCTTTTGAATAATATGTAACCCCTGAGCTTATCAATGCATTTCAACATAAATCATAGGAAGTTATGTCGATTATCTTGTAGAGTGTTAAGAATGAATTTCTTTATCCACATTGTTAATTAGGAGTCTCCTATCGATTCTTGGAAACTTATTGAGTTTATGCATGAAGGCACTCACCTTTTAAAGATCATTAAATTAATCTTTGAATTGCTCACTACACCTATGAAGGGTGATGTAAAAGTTGTTAATTTTATTACTAAAATAAAAATTACTAAATCTCACTTAGATGGATATAATTATAATTTTTATTAAAGATAAATTTCTTTATTTTATCATTCAATTAAAGTATTCATGAAAAATTTAGAAATTTTATGTCAAGTTTGAATTCTAGATATCAAACTGAGTAAGATATCCTTGAACGTTCCACCTTGTTTGCTCTCTTGATTCAATAAGAACAAGTGATGACCAATTTTGATTCTAATAATATGCTCCTTAGGAAACTTATCATTCTTAATAATGATTTTGATAACACTAAAAACCATAAATCTAACTCTAATTTTGATAAAAATAAATATAGGAATAAAAAATCTGGTAATAAGAATCTTTACACATAAGTTTAATGTCAATTATAATTTGTGTGCTAAATTTGGTTATGAAAGGGAAACCTATTATAAAAAAATGATAGAAATAATAATCTAAATTACAAAAATAATATATGGAAAAAATATAATAAAAAAATTAGAAGAATCAAAACTTTAATTAGAATAACAATCAGGATTCAAATGTTTATTACTTTACATGTTGCTTTATGTACTTCAAATGAAAATAAATGTATTTCAGATAATGGTGCATCACACCATATGACATGTTTATCTAATATTTTATGTGATTTTAGAGATATCTTTGAAATAATTTACTTAGGAGATAATTATTTTGTAGAAGTAACTAAACAGGGAAAAGGTAAAATTCTCAAATGCTATTATTAATGATGTTTTCTATGTACTAAAGTTTAAAAATAATTTGTTATCTTGTTCTCAACTTATAGAATGATAATTTTATTGTAACATTACTTAAGATATATTTGGTCCATTATAAATCACTCTAGTTCGTTTGATTTTTGAGGGTTTTCAAAACAATGGTTTAAATATATATATGTATGTATATGTATATGTATATGTATATATGTATATGTATATATGTATATGTATATATGTATATGCATATATGTGTGTGTCTGTGTGTGTGTGTGTGTGTGTGTGTGTGTGTGTGTGTGTGTGTGTGTGTGTATAGATTCTCCTTCTTTTACGTGTTTTCTTTCATCGTATAGTAATAATGAATCTAAATTATGGCATGAAATATTAGGACATGTTAATTCTATAAGTTTACACTGATATGTTTAAAAATAATCTTTTTTTGGACTTCATTTTATCCCTTATCATCATGAAAATTTTGAGGGTTTCTTATCTGGTAAGCAACATACTAATCCCTTCCACAAGAATCATGATGCAAATTTCTCACATCCTTTAGAATTGATTTATAGTGATGTTATAGGAGCTATTGAATTTTTATCTCTTAATATTTATTTGTATACTCTTACCTTTATTGATAATTACACTAGAATGATCTGGTCTTTTTTTATTAAAAATAAATTTGATATGTTGTCTAAATTAAAATAATTTAAAGCTAGTGTTGAAAATGTATCTAATTTTTCAATTAAGAGATTAAGAACTGATAATGGTGGTGAATATGTTAATAAATAATTTGATTATTTTTTTCATTAGTTTTAGTATTCAAAGGGAACTAACAACTACCTATTCCCCTTTGAAAATTGGTATTGTTGAAAGGAAATAATTACACCATCATAGAAATGGCTAGAACAATGTTGCAATTTATAAATGTTCCTAAATTTTTATGGGCTGAAGTCATGAATATCATTGTGCATATTCTAAATAGAATCCTTACTTAATATTTTAATTTTTTTACATAAAAATACCTGTATGCACATAAAACTTCATTTGTTTTGATAAAAATATTTTTTTGTTACTTTAGAGTTACTAACTATATTGATAGTATCTCATCTAAATTATATTTGTTAGTAAAATGATTTAGTATTGATTCTTGAAAAATAACATATTAAAATTATATTTTAATAGGTATATCTGTATTAGATGATATATATATATATATATATAATTTTTAATTTAGTTAGCATTGAAATACATTATATGCATAACATCTTGCTTAATTTGACAAAATAATCATATTTTACTTGTTGTATTTGGTAAGAAGATCATGTTTAGTTAGTTTGGATATTTTATGTTTTAATTTCTGAGATAATCTCATTTGTTTATTTTATCATTTGATTATTTATGTTAAAATCCTTATATGCTTCATTTGATAATAAGATATGTTAAGAAATGCAAAGTGTAAATGGATTTTGTATTATTAGCTCTTCATCATTTACTTTACTAAGCATTTTATTCATGCATATCTAAACTTATTTGTTTCAAGTCTCATATCTATTTGATTTTATGAAAGCATTTCATTCCTAAAATTATCCATATTTGATGTATGAGAGGCTATACCTCAACATTTTGTTTAAACATATTAAACTTGAAAAGTTTTTTGATAAAACTCAAATGATAAAATGAGTTATTGATAATAGGATATCTAATGTTTGGTTAAACTTATTATCATATTATTATTAAATAATTATATTTGCATCACATGACTATTGGAGATGCTCATATTTTCAATATTAGAGATGTCAAATATTGAATTACATACAATAATTTATATTTTTTTCACTATCTTTGTGATCAAAGTAGTGAACTTGTTTACCTAAAAAATGACATGATTATTTCTAAATTTGTTTTTCCATAGAAAAATAAATGTCATATTTTTATGTATATGGTTATTATGATGCTAACCATATTATGCTATCATGAATCTTTTTTGTGGATGTGTTTAAGTTTTATGTAGGTACGTAATACCAAATAACTAAACATATTGAAGTTCATGTGCATTTTATCTAAGAGAAAGTTCTCAATGGTGATATTGATCTGTAGATCTATTATATAAATGAATAAGTGACATATATCTTCACAAAACTACTTGGTGATACTAATTCTTATTAGTTTTGTGCAATGTTGGGCCTCTCAAAGTTGCCATTGAGGGGGAGTGTGCATGACAATGCCACTTCCTAACATCTATGTGTTTCTTCTCTTTCTCTATACTTATTATCATTGTAAATCATTCCAAACTTCATGTGGGAAGTTTTAATTTTGTACCCCAATACATTAAAAAACATAATTTGTAATGGAGGTCCTTATGTTATAGAAGGATCTAAAATTACTTTGTGATTTTTCATGAGAAAAATTGAGATGTAATCTCACAATCATGGTAGTCTAAACTTACTTTCAAGTAGCTTAAAAATTATAATTCCTTTTGTTTCAAAAAGTAACTTTTGGAATGATGAAGGCTTTAAAATCCTTCAATTTTTTGCACACACTATAATTCCTTTATGGTGACTATGGATTTTATCCCCACTTAGCATTAAGGGGAAGTGTTAGAGCACTTAATGACTAGATGGTGATTATTTAACATTTATTCTATATTGGTTATTTATAAAATAATATTAATATATTATTTGTTAACACAAGGTAGAAACCTCATGAAAATAAATAAAATTATTATAATTATTCAATAGTTACAAATATTTTTTTATGACTCTACAGGTTGGATAGGCTCGATATTCACAACGGTCACCTCCCTTCAAAATTACCTATAAAATAGGGTTTACCTCTACTAGTTATTTCATATTTAGATTCATGGGATTATTCACAAGAATTTTAAGAGTTTTGTGAGGATTAATTTGGAGAGGATAAGTGAGAAGATAAGTTCTATTGAGGTGCTTTGTTTATCAATAATGAAAATCACTTTTGGTGGTTTTTTTTACCTCATAGAGGTTTTCCCACAATAATTCATGTGACTCTATGTTCCATTTATCTAACTTCATTTACCTATGCTTTGATATTCATATAACATATAAATCCATACATATTACATTATATGTATCTTTATATAGCCATGTTTAGACTACATTATATTTGTTAATTTAAAAAAAAATCACTATTTTGATTACAATAGATTTTTATATACATAGTCTATAACCACATGTATACACCAAAAAATTCTTTTGTATACATATGTATACCTATGATAATATGTATATAATTAGTATATGAAAAAATTCCAAGATCATCATACTCATATCCTATATTAGCATTTAATAAACTAAATATGGAATTCCTCCTAAAGGTTACCTTCTTATTTCCATGATTAAATCAGCCTATATTATTTATACTATGCATAAATTCATAGTTTTGATAAAGGATGAAATAGTTATACAAAGTCTCAATGCCTATAAGTGGAGAATGATGAGAATATAAAATGATCAGATATAATTCCCAGTATATTAAACAATTATCAAATTTTATATATATTTAATAATTTATTGGTTAACATTCAAATTGAGTATCTTCTCATGGCACACCACTTATAGGTAACTCACTAATTTACCTCTACTCTATAGAGTATGGTGCTAACTATAGTTATTTGTCTCTATGTTTGTAAAATCAGGGCAATATAAATATATTTAAGTCAAACAGTGATCTGGTCTAAAATCAGCAATTTGGTTTAGGCAACACTATAAAAAGAGAAGTAAAAGTTGTTGGTATTAATACCTATATAAAATACACTAATTTGATCAATAAATCTTAAAATTATAATTATAATATCTTACACATAAATAAAAGCTACCCCGGTAACATAAATCGATTAGTATAATCCCAACCTTAATACCTACGACATAATTATTACCATTTGATTATATCAAAATGGATATTCATTACTCATAACATAATTATTATACCATTAGTCATAACATTACTCAAAACCTAGATCACCCAATAATTGTGACATACATTGTGACAACACATATACCAAATGGATAATATTTGAGTTAACTCACTAATATTGATATAATCTAACTAGTTATTTTAACTTGCATATAAAAGTGATTAACATTGATTTATATATGCAATAAATCCTATATTATTCATGTTCCTAGTAGAGTTTGTAGCACATTACCTTTTATTTGCATATAAATGAAAAATATGAAAAATTCCTCCAATTTTCTTTCTTCTCCTAAGTTGTGCTTCTTTTCTCCTCTCCCTATTGCCTCTCTCTCTCTCTCTCTCTCTCTCTCTCTCTCTCTCTCTCTCTCTCTCTCTCTCTCTCTCTCTCTCTCTCTCTCTCTCTCTCTCTCTCTCTCTCTCTCTCTCTCTCTCTCTCTCTCTCTCTCTCTCTCTCTCTCTCTCTTCTTCTCTTTTTTTCTATCTCCTGTTGTGCCCTACTTTTATCTATTTTTATTTTTATTTAAAATATGTCACTTTATTTTTTTATTAATCTTAATGACTATATTTATTTTTCTCTTAATTTATTATTATTATTATTATTATTATTATTATTATTATTTCCTTATATATTTTTCTACAAATTTTAGACCATTTTATTTATTTTTTTCCATTTTTCCATTTTATTGTAAATTCTTGATTATTTATTTATTTTTAATCTAATTAAATTATCACTTTAAATGTTATAAAGATTTAATGACAAATCCGTTAATCATTAACCTTGAATTTGCATAATTATGTAAATTTCCATTTTTGAAAGCATTAATAGTTGTACATGTAAACCATGTAAGATAAATTATTAACACCCATTTAAACTATGATATAAAACCATGTATAAATGAATAATACAAACAACATCAAAACATGTTATGCTAACCATTTGTTATGCATTTAATCATGTGCTGGTTAATGTGGTGTGTGTAGGGTTCTAGCTAGTTTTTCTCTCATCCTCTGACATCTCGATCTACATCACCCTCTCCAATGATGCTCTCCCTCCATAATTATTTTAGGGATGAGTTATTATATGTTAACCTCACCATAAGAAGGTAATTAGACCATATCAACATGATATACATAAATCATAAAATATAGATGAAATAATGAATCAACATGTTTGTAATGTAAATATATACATTACAAACAACTCATAAAAATATAATCATGTAACCTAAGAAATATCCAACTATCCCATAACAAAATATATCTCAAACATTAGTCTAAAATATCCCAAATCAAATTTGTCAACTATAAATATCCATAAGTAATCAAATAGTTTACTTAGTGAGGAATTGTGATGTAATAATTCCTCAATATTGATAGCCTTTTTGTAGACTAGGGATAAGGATAAGAGGATTGTTAGTGTTCTTATGAGGAACATGGAAGTCATTGATTCTGAATCCCTCAATTATATTTGTATGGCACCCACTTCTATTTGAATGTATGGGTATTTCAACCTTTGGTAAATCTTGTGGAAGTGTTGATTGAATACACTCATATGATCATTTGGATCCCTAAAAGTAATAGAAAAATGGTGATATAGGATATCTAGATCAATGGGTAATCTGAAGTGACTAATGAACATGGTTTCAAGATCATTTCATGAACTTATGGATCCATTAGGTAGTCCAAGATATAAGGTGTAAGCTATTTTTTCATATGAGAAATGTAATAGCTGATAAATGACATATTCATGTTGAATTTATGTTATAATCAAGGCATATTTTAATATTTGAATATTATCTTTAGCTATTTGAATCCCATTTGGTATGTATTTCAAATATTATTTGTCAATATTCTTCAAAAGTCATGGCAGGACCTAAAACATTCACAAGACATCCACCTCCACCAAAACAAGTAGGATTATACACCATCAATGGGTTCTTAGGGATATCAAAAAAGTTGATAAATAGAGTTACAACCATAGGATAGCTACTAGATAAGTCAAGTTTTTATGCTTTTGGTTTCCCTTTATTTACCCTCAATTTTTGTGTTTAGTGAATAGTAAAAAATCAAAATCATCCCCTACAAACATTGATTTCATGGGTATCCATCTACTTTCCATTTTATCTTTTGGACTAATTGATTGTGTGAAATGATCCTAAGCATTCATGTTTAAAATTTACACTAAAATTCTAGTTTTATGTATTGATTTGGCCCTCTTATCACCAGTAATATTAAGATGTATTTTGACACAATCAATAATAGATAGGTTTTGTTAATCCCTACCTCTATTGAAAGTATATTCATGGGAATCTCCTGAAGTTTTACATATACCTAATTTGGGTGTACTAATCTTCACTCAGTGCCTCTTTGTGACCATTATATTTCAAGGGGCCTTTGCTGGTATACCTACTCCAAATTTTAAACTTCATTTTTGAAAGTTTTAGGTACATGAAAAATGTAAAATTAATGTAGGTTTATTATTTTATTTTGTTAAGTTTTATGTAAGTGTTGAAAAAAAAACATTAATTTAGGCATTACTTAGTTAAAAATAATAAAGTTTAGGGTTTTTTTAATAAGTTTGTGTGGCTAATTTGTTCATTCATTCCATTAAATTGGGATTTAACAATGCATTTACAAAATGGAAATGAGCATGCAATCAATATGACATGATATTTTTAGATTGTGTTCATTCAAACCATAGTTTATAATAACTGATTAAAAATTAAGCAAAAAATAAGGAAGAGGGAGAAAATAAAAGACTACAATGATGTGGATAAATTTGAGATCATGATCACATGAACTCCATAAATTGGTATTTGTGATCTAGGAATTTGACTCAAAAGAGGATGGTTTGTATGGTGTTAGTTCCAAAATGAAAACAAGATGTAATAAACACACTAGTAACATAACATCTCTAGGCCTAGACACTAGGGACAGCTTAGTTAACAAAAGTAAATAACAAGCATAACTAAAAAACAAGGAATGAAAAGACAAGAATTACTTTCACCTTCCTTAGATGTTCGAAATGCCTTTATAATGGTGGCTTTCTCATCTTGTGCTTCAAGAGGTCTTCTTCAATGGAGAGTGTCTACCTTCATCTCCTCTTGGCACCTTTGGCTTATGGCTTGGCTTGGCTTGGAATTAATTTGGCATTATAACACTAGATGCATGAAGCTTTTTTAACCAATCTTGCATTATAACTTTGTACTAATTTAAGCTTAGAAATGATGTTGTGATTCCTTCTATTTATAGATTTTTGGATTTGATTAGAATCAACCTCAACCATCCATCTCAAGATTAAGATGTGTGGTTGAGGATTAATTCAATTTTTGGAATTAATTTTGTAATTATCCTCATCATGGCATTGGAACAAGGGGAAATTAAGAGGCATGAAGGGCATCATGGAAGGCATTGATGAGGCATGGAGGGCATGAATCCTAATATTTGTGGCATTTATGGCCTAGGGGTGTCTTCCTAAGAAATAAGGTCACTTGATGATGCATATATTCAATATTCATTTCCAAAACAAATTATTCAACAAGTTTCCATGAAATTTTTTATCAAGCCTTGATTTGGGTTAATTAGCTCTTAGGCATGATTAATCACTTTATGCACAAATTACTCAAATTGATCAGAAAGCCTTATTATTGGTCTTAAATTTGATTGGATTAGAATTAAAATTCCACTTCATATGCATTAGATGTGTGTTCGCATTTAGAATTTTTCCAAAAATAAATAACAAAGGCACATGTCTTGTTTAGAATATTTGATAGGGAAGAACAATCTAGAGTACCTAGGTACAAATTTGGCATTTTGACTCAGAATGATCTGATCAAAGTTAGCTAGCCCATAATATGCATTGCCCCATTTAGGAATACCCTAGCCAAAATAGACACTTGAATATGTTAGTTTCACATCATTTAGCATATTTTAATTTTTTAAGGTGAAATTATGCGTTTTTAGTGAAAACTAGGAAAAATTTTAATCAGGGGTTATCAATAGCCAATTTTAGGTGTCTATAGTTTGCCCCTATTTAGGAAGTTGTTGTAAACCATAGGCAAAGTAATGTCTTCTCAAAGAATGAGAAATGGCCTATATGCCAAAAATAAGATTATGATTGAAGAACAAAGCTCCAAATGATTTTTTGGAAGCCTATTATGATGCCCCCTCGAGGGATTGGCCATCACATTTATTGATAGATGGTCCCTCAAAAAGAAACAAGAAGAAAGGTAGAATTAACCCATGGTTAAGATTAATCCAAATGAGAAACTATTTGCATGCATTGATTTAAATAGATTACTGATTTGTCCAAAGGTGGTTATAATCAAGAATAAAAGTCAAACTAATGATTTGCTCATAGGTAGTTATAATCATTAAGAGGACCTAGATTTGCTAAATATGATTGTGCCCTAGTTAGGGTTGATTAGGAAGCATAAATCAAGGATATAACCTAAAATATAGATTAAAGATGTGCAGGTGTAAAGTGATGAAATATATGAATAAAAAAATAGGATTAATTAGTGTGAATGATTTAGTTATACCTACTAATAAGGATATGTTCATCTTGATTAGCAATGATACAACTAGAATGGTCAAATGAGTTATATTGATCAAGGTGGGTGGGAGCATTTGTGAAGGTGCCAAGGAGAAACTTCTATAGCTCTATTTATTTTAGACCTTCTTGAAGATGATTTTTGCTATAGAATGTGATGGTAGGCATCATGATAGAATGATATGGAGCCTTGGCCAAAAAATACATAAGGACTAACTCCCAGTCCAATAGACACTTGAAAATTATACACCAATAATAAAAGCCATGATGATAATATTGATGTATGAATATCGATAGACTCAATAATAATGTGTGTAATGAATCACCCAATGCATACATATAGACTAAGTCAAGGAAATAGTGCTAAAAGTAAATAAATAGGTAATAAAAAAACAAATAAAAAAATAAACAAACAAAAATAAACAAACAACCTAAAATAAACAAACAAATGGAAAGCCTAAAAATAAAAGCAAAAGAAAGCATCCTAACAATGAAAATGCCCCAGTAAGGTAGATCAAGGATAACTAAATAGGCTTAGACAAGACATATTTTTTAAAATTTTTGAAATATTATATTAGAATTTTTAGGTATCTTAACTCATTAGAGAATAACAAGATACCTAGTCACAAAATGGTGAGAGTGTTTGGCTTATGTTGCTCACAACATGGTGAGAGCTTATGGAAAGGGGGACTGAGGTGACCTCAACATGAATTGAGCATGACCCACATAGTCCTAAAATCAATTCAAGTCATATTAATTACCTCCACACAAAAGGTGGTAAAAAACCAACTTAGTCCCAATAAGTTCTCAAATTTGGTAAATGGATAGTGAAATGAAAACAACAATGGCAAGGTGATATGATAATGCACTATAAACAAATGTTACCCATAGTTTTCCCATAAGAAGTTATAACTAAGATAGAATGGCATAGGTCAATTATACTAATTTGACCATAGGCAGTTATAATTAGTAGCAAGATTGGTGAAACATTGATTTGACCATAAGCGGTTATAATCAAGCTCACATAAACAAATGTGGATATAAGATGAAAGATATCTTGCTAGATCAACTATCACATTAATTTTATACACTATCATTGTAAACATGGATTGGATTGATTATTGAAACTTAATTGGAATCACCCCATAAAAGGTGCAAGAAGAACCAAAGTAACCAAGATCAAAATAGGATTGGATAGGATGACTAAAAACAGGCTTTTGTCTAGATAGGAATGAAATAATTGGATGGAATGGCATTGCTAAAGATAATTATGGTCTTTTGATAGATTAGATAATATGGTATTAGGGTTACCCTAAGTGATGGGGGGAATGGATAGAAATATACAATAATGGCAAAAATATATGCAACAATGGTAATGACATGGCACTATGAAATGATATGGTACATATTTTTGGACTGGGTGTGGTTTTTGATTCTATTTTTCTTTTTGATGGGTAGATTCATGTCCTAATAAAAAATGATACAAATAAAATAATTGATCATGTTAATTTCTATCTGACACTTCATTTAAATATTTTCTTTGTCAAAAACTAGCTACAGATATGGTTTTCAAGAATTATTTTGTGATCTTTCTTGGTCATTGATTCTAGTTCCTTAAAGCATCGAGACAAGGTATCCTTGTAGCCTCTACAAAGGAAAGTGTGGCTGTAGATGGTAAATAAGGAAAAATAATGGATGATAGGTTTGATTGTGAAACAAAATGGTAAATGATAATGGAATGTATAATAGTGGGGAAATAAATGAAGATTAGGACTTTCAATCACACATAATGTTACTAATGTTAGATTCAACATAACTTTGGTTATGACAGGGTTGAAGACTTGTTATCTCAATAAGACCACCAATTTATTTTGTTGTTTAATCCTAAGAGTAGCTACCATCTAATTAGGTTATAAATAGGAAGTTATTTTTGTTTGATATTTGATTTTATCTTCATCAAAAAGTGAAGAAATTTTGTGCTCAGATATTGGTGCCTCAAAAAGGTTTTCACCAATGAAGTTATCTTGATTGTCTCGTAGCACCTTCAAGAAGGTTTCACTAATGAACATTGACTTTGATTTTCTTCTATCACTTCTAAAAAAAAATCACTAGAAGATGTTAAGTTTTGAGTTTGAATATCTCCTAGCACTTTTGAAAAGGTTTCACTAGGAGAGTGTTATTCTAGTATATGAATGTGGTCTTAGACTCCTTTCTCTTCTTTAACTACTATGTCACCATGGATGCAGTTCAAAAAAGTGTGACTCTATATGTCCCAATTTTCACTTGTGGGGGATGGGATGTCAATAATATGGCTATCTTGGTTGATGGTAATGGCATGTGTAATGGTAATGGAATGGGGAGAGACTACACAATCCTTGTAGAAGATACTAGGATAACTTATGTCAAAGCTAAAGTAATAATCTTAGAAAACTATAGAAGGATCACAAATCTATTCAAATTGATCTATAAGGCATGTGTAACCAATGTTGTAACAATCATGAAACATATTCTTCTTCTGAATCTAATTCTGAAGCAAGGGAATTTGAATCTAATGTTGTAACTGATGTTGATTTTATTTTTGATGCTAAATCTAATGTCAGTTTAAGAGTAAAACCTAACTCTAACTCTAATTCTTCATCTAATGGGTACTCTATTACAATGATGTCTTGTTGAATGTTTAGTTTTGGACAAGTAACAACATGTGATGGCATAATAGGCTCCACAAAAATTGGTTTGTCAAAGTGAGACTCCTCTAGGATGGGGAAAAGGTCAAGAGACAACTCCTTAGAGACTAGCTTGTTAATAGGGGGCTCTTGAAAAATAGGCACATGGTTGAGGTAATGATTTTCCCAAAGGTGGTTATAATCATTAATAAGTGACTCAAAAAATACTAGCTCATCAATGTGAGACTCCTTGATAATTGGTATAGGATAAATAAGTAATTTGTCATAGGTTGACTTATCACAAGTGGTTGGTTCAACAAAAATATCTTGGATTGATTGGTTCTCTTGGCCTTGGTTTTCAGTGAGTTGGAAAATACTAGTTTTGAACATATCTTGGTCTTTTAAGGATTGGATGGGATTGGTATTAAATGATGAATGACTTGTACTTGGATAATAGTAGGGCATTGGAGAGCATGATTGCTCATAGGAGCCAAAGGACAAAGTCTTGAGATGGTAATGAAGGGGTGTTGTGAAGCATGATTGCTTGCACAGGCCAAAGGACAAGGTCCTGAGATGGTAATGAAGGGGCATTGTGAAGCATGATTGCTCAGACAAGCCAAAGGACTAGGTCCTGGTATGATAATGGGGCATCATGGAGCTTGATTGCTGGAACAAGCAAAAAGACTTGGTTTAGGAATGGTAATGGTATTCTTTGGATATTACGGACCTTGATAACTCTTATAATCCAAAGGAGGGTTAGGGGTAGCTAATGATTAGCTAAGAAAAGGATGTCATGAAACTTGATTATTTGCACAAGCAAAAGCATCCAAGTCTTCCTCATAGGCCATATCATCCCAATCATGAGTTGACTCATAAGCTAGTTCTTGACTATGTTCTATGTAATAATTATTGTAAAGAGGGTATGGATTTGTATCCTAAACAACATTATCTATAGTTGGGTCTTCAAAGTCCTCTTCACAAGCCCCTTCATATCAATCAAGGTCTCAAGATGGATCATAAGTTGCTTCATGACTTTGTTTCCATGAATGATTAAAATGAGCTGGATAGAAATCTATCTCACAAACTATATTAGCATCATTAGGGTCTTGACAAAAGCCATAAAAGTCATTTTGTGTAGCCATTCTATCATAAGTTGGATTGTAAGTGGCTCCACCATAAGTGTAGAGAGATATATCCATGTAAATGATAAAATCTCTATAAATAAAAGGACTTAGAGTTATACAAACTCTAAAAAACTATCTCTAAAGGACAAATGGTTCAAACTTGGACCAAATTGGTCAAAGGGGTGGATCTATATCTCCAATGTGGTTTGAAACTAGAGATATATCTTTAAAATGATTTTTACTAAGACTTGGCATAAAATAGTCTAATGTCAAATGTCATATGCATAAAAGGTCAAGCATCTGAATAAAAACCATCATGTCAAAGGTCTAGGTAAAAGTGTTCCAACCAAGGTCTAAACTAGGAAAAGGAAAAGTTGATTTGCTAGGTCTTTTATCCAAACATGGAGTTAAAAGATAAGATCAAACAAATAGGCATATTCTAGGACTTTTGGCCAAATGGTGTTAAAATATAGACTTGAAATAAATGTTGATGTGATTTGATTTAATATAACAAGTTTAAAAAAAACTTTGACATAAACCCAACACATGAAATCAAACATAAAAATTATCAAGTGGTATAAGGCATAAGATAAAAGGCTCTTTAAAAAATGTTATGTTCTCCTAAATAAAGGAACAAATAATGGTGAAGATAGGCATTAAACAAGTAAACCATCAATAGTTTTCAATTTTGGGTAATTAATTAATCAAAGTTATGAACCCAAAAGAGAAAGATCTATATATCAAACCCACAAATTGAGACCTAAATAGAAATCAACCAATGTTTAGATCCAAGCTTGACAAGGTTAATTGAAAACTCAGCATTGAAAACTAGAATTGGACCAAATAGGCTAGACAAGATTGGAAACCATGACAACACAAGAACGAGGTCTAAATTGTATACATAGAATGGTTTGAAATAAATGGTTTTGATACAATGGTAAACAAGTCTTGAAACAAATTGAGCAATTTAAAGACATAAGCATACTCGAATAATGTGGTCAATGTTATGTTTCAAAGACTAAAAAAGGTTCAAAATGGTTTGACATGATTTAGGTAGTATAACATTACCATTTTAAACTCAAATACATTATTTTGACATGGCTTCTGAACAAACAAACAAGTTTTAGCCTCAAAACATACCAAGCAAAAATGACCAAAATACACTAAGTATAATCATCCAAATCCTAGTAAGGGTATGACAAAATGGGGTTGAATAAACTATCATGTTTTGAACATTCTAGGGAAATCAATTACACAATGACTTTCATGCCAAATAATGCAAAAGAAAAGCATCGATTTTGGGTCTGTATCAATTGACTTGTTGCAAAAAGGTCTAATCTTTTTTGCAACCACTACATCCTATTGTTTATTTAGTGTAGTTTGATGTCCAAAGTGCCATTATGTCCCATGTGCAACTCTAAAGGATTCAAATGAATTCAATGTCAAGGGATGAAACCTTGGGTCAAAGCTTACCTAAAGAACTTGAGGGAGGTGATGAATTCCCCCTCATAAGCCAAGATGCATAAAAATAAAGAAATCATGAAAATAGAAAGACTTTAGGGTCATTTTTAAGGTCTCCCAAACATTGATGAGTTTTTGGGGAGTGCTTTAGATGACTTTCTTTCTAAGCCTTAGACTAGGCTACTTGAAATAGGAATGATGCTTTTGATTCTAAGGGTTCCCTATAAGGGACAAATAGAAGAGCATACATGCAACATTCCTCTTCTTGCCAAACAAAATTAATCTAATCAACTATTGCAAATAAAAATTAACAAATGTGTTTAGTTTTAAACCCAAATAAAGTGGTTGGTGGTGTTCATTTGACCAATTGGTCTTAGTTGCAAACTTTTAAAAACATTCATAAAAACACCTAAATTCTTTGTTAAACACCAAAACAAAGTTCTTGATCAAATTATAGGCATGTAAAAGTGATTTAAACATGTTTTGAGAAAATATCCCGCTTGATCCTACAAAAAAATTATTAGCATGTCTTTTAGCTTTGAATCTCTTTTGAGTTTGACACAATAAACTTTGGAAAAAGAGGTCTTGGGTTTGTGTTTTTGAAAAACACAGTGACCAACATTGATCAATACCACTGACGTTAGTTACAGCCAACCGAGATCTGACCAATGTCAGTTCTATTGATTAATGTTGGTTATGCCAAATAACTGATGTCAATATTTCCACCGATGTTAGTTACTATGTAAAAACTGTGGTAATAAAAAATGGAGAAATAAAGTTATAAAATCAATTTTCAAGAGTTTTAATAGCTCAAATAAATATTTTAAAGTTGTAAAAGGATCTCCTTTATGTGTAGAATGCGTCTAGTCCCACTGAGCATGCCATTATGTGATCCAATAATTTGACGCAAGAGAGGATGGTTAGTATGGTGTTAGTTCCAAAATAAAAACAAGATGAAATAAACACACTAATAACATAACATATCTAGGCCTAGACACTAGGGAGAGCTTAGTTAACAAAATAAAATGACAAGCACAACTAAAAAGCAAGAAATGAAAACACAAGAATTCCTTTCACCTTCCTTGGATGCTCTAAATGCTTCTGTAATGGTGGCTTTCTCACCTTGTGCTTTAAGAGGTCTTATTCAATGGAGTGTGGCTACCTTCATCTCCTCTTGGTACCTTTGGCTTGTGGCTTGGCTTGGCTTGGAATTAATTTAACATTATAACACTAGTTGTATGAAGCTTTTGGAACCAATCCTACATTATAACTTTGTACTAATTAAGCTTAGAAATGATGTTGTGAGGCCTCCTATTTATAAAGTTTTGGATTTTATTAGAATCAACCTCAACCATCCATCTCAAGATTAAGATATGTGGTTGAGGATTAATTCAATTTTTATAATTAATTTTGTAATTATCCTCATCATGGCATTGGAAGAAGGGCAATTAAGAGGCATGAAGGGCATCATGGAAGGCATTGATGAGTCATGGAGGGCATGAATCTTGATGTTTATGTCATTTATGGCTTAGGGATGTATTCCCAAGAAATGAGGTCACTTAATGATATAGATATTCAATATTCATTTCTAAAATAAATTATGCAATAATTTTACATGGAATTTTTTATTAGGCCTTGATTTGGGTTAATTATCTCTTAGGCATGATTAAGAAATTTATGCACAAATTACTCAAATTGATCAAAAAGCCTTGTTGTTAGTCCTAAATTTGACTGGATTAGAATTGGAAGTCCACGACAGATGTGTTGCATGCATATTCCCATTTAGAAAATTTCCAACAACAAATAACAAAGGCACATGTCTTGTTCAAAATATTTGATAGGGAAGAGCAATCTAGAGCACCCAAGTGCAAATTTGACATTTTGACTTTAGAATGATCTGATCAAAGTTATCTAGACCATAAATTGCATTACCTCATTTAGGGATAACCTGGCCAAAATTGGCACTTAAATATGTTACTTTCACATCATTTGGCATGTTTTAGCTTTTTTAGGCCAAATTATGTATTTTAGGTATATACTAGCCAAAAGCCTAATTGGAGGTTATCAGTGGCTAATTTTAAGTGTCTACTATAGCTAACTTAATTAGAACTGGAACAATTAAATTTAGAACTAGTGCAATCCTATAGGAAGATAAAACAAATAAATAATAGCCATTACCATCGTATACATGCATAAATGGAATAAAATAATCCTTACTTTGTATTAATCATAAATACATCATTTGATAATCAAATTAGAATTAATTACAATCATCCTCCCAAAATGTTTCTAGCATAACAATAGGTGATGATTTGATGGAGATAAAATAATAAAAATAATAGAAAAGCAAATGAATTTAGCTTCAAATCTCTTGTGGAATGAGAAAAAGCCAATCATTTGAGAGTAAAAATGAGATAATATATAGCAATGTGGGCTTTTATGGGTGAGAGTTCCCCTCTAAAATGATCAAACATCCATAATTAATGTTTCAGCTACCCCTTTGTTTTCATTATCCCTCCAAACTTTCCACTTTAACTATTCATTCCTTGAAAATATACCAAAACATAAGTTTAAAATATTAATTAAAGGAAATGAACAATAAATATGGCTTTAAAATGTGAACAAATTTTCCCACAAGCAAATTCAAGAAAAATTAAAGGTACCATTCTACTCGAGCCAGAGTTATATCTCTGAAAACATGAATGGTTCAAAATTTTGACATCATATATTCAATTTATCATGAAAATATAGAAGGCAGGGTAAAAAAACTTTTTCATGCCTATCCAATACTTCTATCACGACATGTCTTCTTTTAAAAGGTTACTATTGCTTTTCAAGATTTGGAAACTCAAATATAAATAGGGTGTCCTTTTTTTATGTTGAAATTCCTAATCAACATTTCATATTCAATTATAACTATGCTTTTGGTAGGATCTTTAGACTATGGGGGGGCTAGAACTAATTAGGGTCTAGACCCCCAATTAGTTCTTCAAGTTTTTGACTGAGTATGTTCTTCATTATTAGGTATCAAAGCATAGTTAGCATTATAATTTCATAAGGAATTGTCTTAGACCTAATTGGGGACCCATCCCTAATTAGGAATAAATTTTTATAAGGCTAAAACATCTAGACCTAGTTGGGGTTAAAACCTTGACTACCACTAACACTAACACACCCCCTAATTGGAGACCTAATTGAGATATAAATCCCCATCACAACTAGCCTACTAGATATCTCCTTACCCCAACCTAATCCAAGAATTTTAATTTAAATTTTATATGAAAATTACCTTAAATATATTAATGCATATTCAAGTTTTAAATCCTAACTAAAACTAGGCACCCACCTTTCCAACTCCCTAAACCTAATAGGTGATACAATCCTTAATTATAACTACGACTGACCAACAATCCCAAGATAGACCTAGTCAAAACTTTTGTTTTGAATAACCCTAACTCAACACAACACCAATAATATAGACCTAATTACATTTTTTGGCTTGATTATATTTACATGAGAATATAAATACCCTTAAGACATAATTGAGACTTAAAGTCCTAATTAAATATAAAATACTTAGATATTTTTCAAACAATACTTGGGAGGGAAAAAAGTTCTAGTTAGGTAAGGAAAGAGAATATTTGGATTAGGCATACCTAACCAAGGTTTTAAATCCAATTAGGTACACAAAACTATAAAAAATTATTCCTCTACATTTAGATCTATTGAAAGATATTGGCAATTTTCCACTGAAAAAAGCAAGATTTTGTAAATATAAAATGGGGATCTAAGAGTCATTTTTGGGAGGAGGTCCAAACATGAAACTTACTCAAATGATCCTACTAGAAAATATGGATTATGTTATATATTATAAAATGGAATGGAAACCAAAATTACCCCCAAACTAAAATGATATACCTGAGTAAGTTGAGAATGCATGTACTAGAGACTTGCCAAGTGGGATAAGTGTCTCAAAAATATGTTTCTACTCAAAGATTAAAACATAAAACTTATCCACATAAGTTTGGTTAATAGGAATGGATAGTTACAATGGTTTAAATATGAATATAAATTAAATTTACCCCCTGAAGTAGTTGTAGGGCACCAAGAGAGAAAGTAGGCAAGAGTGTCATGCAAGCATAAGTGCAGTAAAACTCTACTTTGGGGCCAAATTTTATATATAAAAATTTATAGTTTAGACTTGGTCATATTAATGGGATAGTTTTAAATATATTAAAAGGCATATAAATTGAAATTAAATCATATAATTATATAAGATAACTAAGAGAGTTAAAAGAGCTAGGCTTCAATTGTAATTCAGGTGGTCCAAACTCCACTTTCACATTGAGTGTTACATATGAATTTTTTTCATGTAGATGTGATATTTAAAATGGTGATGGTTTCAGGTCCAAATTCAAAATTTACACTGATATGGAAAACTAATAAAACTTTTTATTTTTGAGACTAATTAGTCATGGGTGTAACTGATAACAGATCAAAAGGAAAAAAAAGAGGTTCCCTAATTCTTGAAATAATTAGGGCATATTATGCAAGTAATAATAATTATCTTATTTTATATATGAATTCACTAATTAGGAAAAGTTATATATCCTTCATAATTCATTTCATACATTCCATTGAACTTAATATGAATCTAACCCTTGCATTCTTAATTTCTTAGTCACCATCAACTAGATCGAGTTGGTTGATCAAGTTTCATTTTATCACAAGTTTATTTTTTAGCTAACTAGATCAAGATGATTGATTTGGTATTTTTATATATTGATAGGTATATGGTTTTCATATAACTAGATCAAACTAATCAATCTATTAATTTTATCTATCTATAGGTATAAGGTTTTTAGTTAACTAGGTTACATTAGTTGACCTAGTTTTTATCTTCTATTTATAGGTTCCAGTTTCAGCCAACTAGATTGAACCTGTTGATCTAGTCATTTAACTTGTATTCTTAAATTTACTCATAACTAAATTAATCTGATAGATTGTGTTTAGTTATATGATATTGACAAATTTTAGTTTTAACTAACTAAATCAAATTTACTGATCTACTCATTTTTCTTATTTTTTACATTTTACTTAAAGTTAACTAAATAAATCTTCACAATTTTGTTTAGCTATAATATTTTACATTTTCAATCTTATGAAACTATATTGATCTGGTCAATTTTGTTTATTAATTGTGTTTTTATATTTCTACATTTACATGATTAGAATCTAACTTGAATGATGTAGTTAATTAAAAAAATACAAAAATACAACCAAACTAACTTGATTGATTTTGATCTATATTCTAGGTTCACTCTTAACATCTTAGTATTTCCATATTGTCAATATTAATCAATTTATAATTCCTAATTTTTAATTTAAAATTCAAAATTTTCCTTAATGTTTTCCTTAGTTAGTTCTGGCAAACTATACTCACACAATAAATTAAATCAACCAGCTCAATCTAGTTCTTTGTCTATATTATTTTCAGTAAACTAAATTGATATGATCGATTTAGTTTGTTTAGGCATAATTTTCCAATATATTGTGTTCACTAGCTTGATTTTGTTATGTATTATTTACTCAACTAGATCGACCTAGTCAATTGTATTATATATATTTAATTTTTTAACATAAGTAATGTAAATTAATCTTTATTTTCATAGTAATTAAAATCACTTTCACTTTTCAAATGATATTTTTTATACTTATTTATTTTATTTTATAAATTGAAACTTGGTTTTTGCTAAATTGATTTTTTCCCTTATTCTCATATTATATGGTTTTCCCTAAAAATTGTGTACTAGTCATTTTAAAACTACTTAGTTACTATCTTGAAGGGATATGAGATATTTTTTATGGTCCTTGTATATTTTTTACATATATCATGGCATGAGTGGCTTATGCTAATACTTGTAGTCACAATACAGAGTTAAACATGTTCTTTAATTTCCACATATCTCGTAGTATTTTGAGAATGCCTAGGATTTTATTTTATATTGAGTTGTAGTAATCCATCCATCTATTTTATTTTTTAGTGAATCAGATCATGGTTATCACAAATAAGTTATTTCCATCTTACCCATGAAACTAGGTTTAGTTGGAATGACACTTCCTCCATAATTAGTGCTCTAAATCATTGGGTCATCACTATCCAATGAACATGACATTATATTTCAAATCCTGCATTGTCAAACACAACCTTTTATTAACATTTTTTATTTTATTTTTAATTAATTGGTTAGCATTAGTAGTTACAAAATTACATTTTCTACTTTTTTCTATTATATTGTAGATTGTATCAACCACCATTGATACAAGTTATGCACTATGTGTTTCAACTAGATAGATGAACTCGATTTAGTTGAATGTGTGTGAATATATTACATCCACTATCATGAATCACTATTATATTTTATACTTGATATAATTCTATTTTTAAACTAAATAATCTAATATAAAAAAAAGTTAATTTTTTCCTATTTGTATAACTAAACTAGTCGGTTAAATTTAGTATGTTGTTCTAATCTTTCCACACATGCGTAACCAAATAAAAAAGTTTGATTTAGTAGGTTGTTTATCTTCTCATAATAAAATTTAATAAACTTTATTTATTACATATCTATTGGATGACATAATTTGATACATCACTATAGTTTTCTCTTTAATATCCAACTAAATCAACCTAAATGACCTCACACATCCAAGCCAACCCAGTCATTATTTTTCATTTTCAATATCACACTCGATCAACCTGATTAATCTTGTATACGCTGATCGATCTAGTATACTATCTAATTTTTAAGTTATCTTGAATATACTAACTAGATCAACCTAGTTTAATCCATAATTCTGGTTGAATTGGTATCAAACTTAGTTCTTCAATTACTTGGCTAATCAAGTCCCATGGTGGTTGATATAGTTTTATTTATGAATATTTATCTCTCTTAATAAAATACACTTACTTTTTTTACTCTCCACACTAATTAGTGTCATTAAATAACCCATCAAAATATTTCTTGATAATATTAACACATTTATAAGATACATGGGTTATTGTTTCTTACCAAACTTTTCCACCCAAGAGGATAATTCCTCATGGTGCACTTACTTCTGACATTTCTCTAACTCCATTGATTTAAATATGGTATAGATTACAAAAATGATGATATAGATGGATCCAACCCATTTCACACATCCCATGATAACACCATCTATATGATATAACTATCACTAGGACTAAGTAATGCCCAAGTGGCCATAAGATTGGTGTAAAACTAAGACACTAACCCACACCAAGATGAAACAACACCATAATGATAGTATTACATTATGAAACACATATTAAATGCAATCTCAATGTTTCAATGTTTCTCTTTTGTGTTACTTGTGTGTATTTCTCATAGAAGATCCTTACATATATGGGTGATTACAACCAAGATGCAAAGCATCCTAAGCAATGTGGGATAAAAACATAAGTATAATAGTAATTAATAGTGGCCCATGAGTCATGAAGCAGTCATGTGTGCACATACTAACCACTGGTGGTTAAAGTTAACCTAAGTAAACTTAATAAAATAGTAAATAAACATTTACACTAAAACCCCCCTTAAGAATAGCTTATAGAGCAGTGAAAAACAAAGAGTGTAAGAATCCTCAAAAGGTAGGTCCCAAAAACTATGCCATGTTGTGTACCTATGTACAATGACAAGAGAATATAGTGAAGAAGATAACTATCCTGATGGGCACCAATCCATATCATCAGAATACATGGATGTCAATCACCATAACTACCAAGTAAAATAGGAACTGATTCTAAATACAAGGATCAACTAGAAAAAACACTAATTTCCAAAAGACTAGGTAGAAGAAGAAACCCAAGGAATTATTGCTAAACATCCCCCATTAATGCTAAATAGAGTAATGATGATAGAAAATAATGACTATCAAAGTGATGGTGAATGAGTTAACATCACAAGACTACATGGTGTTATAGGTACAATCATTGAGGGGGTGAGGTAAATTAGTGATCCTATATAATTAAAATTTAATTCCAAATCTTTCAAACTCTTAGTCAATTACCACAATCATTCATGAAGCATACACATCATTCATATAAATGAATAAGAGAAACAATGTAAGATCAAACACATAGCACACGACATAAGTGGAAAACCCTCTTTTGGGAGAAAACCCACTGGAACCTACAATTGGACTATTGTCCTATAATAATAATAATAACCAATTTAGACTAGCTATAACTAATCAAGGAACTATAATCCCACAAGGTGTTATCATACCTGTCTAGCTGAGCTGAAACAATAGTTAGAACATTATCAATTTTCACCTTACAAGGAAGCTATAACCCCCTAGATTTTGAGCTACCATAACAAAACCTATGAATACATCCACCTTTAAACTAACATTTTCAACACCTGATGAAGTACCTCTGATTAACACTCTTCACCTTTGCTCACACTCAATCTACAAGAACACTATTTTTTCAACATAATTATGACCTAAAAGTCATACAAATAGTCATCAATATATTATTATCTTCAACTCTTCCAATAGGCACCCACCCTTTCACTCACTTCACAACACTATGCTCTCAAATGCAAATTCTACACACAAGTCTATAAACCATCATATTTTGGTTTCACTATATACAGAGCATTCATTAATATCAATAACTTAGTCAGAAATGAGGCATGCCTTAACCCTTAAATAATATATTATATTAAGACACATATTAATAAAATATTTAATGGTCAGCCATACCACCCATGGGTCACCCTTAAGCAACAACCCCTTTCAATTAGGCCAAACTAGCCCTTATAGGTCTCATGAAGAAATAATCACTCCACATTAAAATAACATGAAAAATATAAACATATGACCAATTCCAAATGCATAGGACAAAATATATTAAAATTACTCCTTATATTTATCTAGTCACAGAGCCAATTAAGTCAAGAACTATCTGGAAAGACCAACTTTGCACATGCATATATTTTAACCTACTTTAGAACTTGACTAAAGAGTTAGTGAAAATAAACTAGGAATAAAACTAAACAAACACATATTATTACCTTCTCTTGAAACATCCACACATGTGAGATATTCCAATATCAAAATTCCTACTTAGTTTTTCTTGCCACATTGCAAATTTGCCTAAGTATGGGAAAACACTATCAAAATGCCAGAGAGCCCAACTTTGTACTTGCATATATTTTATCATGATTAATTGCTATACTATATAATTTTCACATAAAAAATATGGAATAATGTGATCATAACCATATGACCTAATCCCTTTGACTCATCCACATGTGGTAACTATGACATCATCAAATTGCCAACTCAAATTTTCTACCATTGAAACCAAAATTTCTAGATGAGAATAATAATGAACTAGGAAAATTCCACTCATACACACAAGATATAAAATAATTATTTACCACTAATAAGACCCATTTCACATGATCAATACTTTAGACTCATCCATAATCATCTCAAACTATGCCAAAACTAAAGATCAACCAAGCATCCATCAAGCATAGTAGGACAAATACATTGTACACTTTGTCATTGTGACTTAGACTATCAAGGAACTTCATCCACTCAATTTTAAACCTCCATGAAATCATCATGATATCATTTAAAATTATCCAACACATGTTATTTTGAGCCACACTTAGACAAAGCTATGTAGGATGAATGTGAATACTAGGTGAAAATACTCATAATATATGCATGAGTTATCAAAATACACTACTCAATGAACACCTAAACTAATATGGTAGTTTTTAAACCATTAAAATGTATATCCATGGGTAATTATGAATCTTGATAAATTATATGGATACTATATGTTTTTTATAACATGGAGACAACCATATGTCAAGGTCAGTGTCAAAAATATAGAAGAGTACACCAAAGAAGGCCAAAAAATGATGAGACACTTATCAATCCTCATATGGGTTCTAAGAAAAAAATTAACTAAAAATACACCCATGTATAATATAGGAATCCAAACTCATTGTTATGCTAAAAATATGAAAGCACACACACACACACAAAAGGTGCTTATTTTTAGAAAGAAATGGAATCTCTCCTAGAAAATGCAAGGAGGCAAAAAAGAAGGGGCTAGAAATTTTTCAATATCATGATCATAGGTGGAAGTGTAAACTAAAAAGAATCAACACGTGAAGGTAAATAAATTTTTAAACCAAAAAAGGTCATGCACGAGTGGCCCAAAATCCATTACTTAAACACACATTTAAAAATACAATAGGAGTATTGCAAGATAACAACCATGTGAAAAGAGACAAAAATTACTTTTCATTAATAAGGTATTATAGATAAAAGGAAATTTTAATTACCCTTTACAAGATGAGTAAATACAATTTATTTTCTAAACCAAAGGATAACGAGAGATAAAAATCTACATAAAGTTCATTGTGGGGGAATGACCACCATCCATGCCAAACCCACCCACTAGTCTTCAAACATGATATATGGAATAGATGTGAATGTGACCAAACCACATGAAGAACTCAACCAATGAAATATGAAAAAGGAGTGTGATAAATCACAAACATGAGTGAAGGTATACAAATATAGAACCCCCCCTGGTACTTTATAAATAAATTTAAATACAAATACATTTGAACAACACACCCAATATGAATTACAGTTTGTAAAATAGGCCATTAAGTTTTAAAATAAAATAAAATACAAAATAAAAATAATTTTTTTTTGGGTGTAAATGAATATAATGGAAAAACATTCACTTTTAAAAAAGATATCATGCAAATAAGAATTACCAATCAAAAGTTATGGCCTCTTAAAGGTCCAAATTACATAAATTAGTCAAGTAAAATATCAAAAAGCTAAAAAATTTGGACATATGGGTGTTCAAAATGTAAAAAATATCCTATAAATTTTATGTATATCGAAAAAATATCCAAGTTGAAAAAAATCACCTTCCCAAGCTTCACAGATCAAAAGTTATGAGCCTTGAAAGAAAAGATCTCCAAAGATGGCTCATAGTGGTAAAAGACAAGCCCTTAGGAGATAAAAATGCCTAATAGGTGGTCATATGGAGTGAAAAAAGGCTGAAAACTTATGTGTAATACCAAAATAGCAATGATATTATATAACATTACCTATAGGCCATCAATGCTTTAATCCAAGCACTATAACCATAAGTGCAAACATGAAGCTTAATAACATAAGTGAACAAAATGATATTTATTATCAAAAAATGTGTCAATTTAAAATATGATCTGAGTGGAGTAATTTATTATGGTGTGATGGTGGTGATTCTATTGGAAGTGGTGGATTTGGATGGTGTTCCACCCAAAAAATTGATGTTGCACTAAATGAAAACTTCTAATTTTTCGTCTACCTTTAAAATTTCACCATGGGTGCCTCAGTGCTCTATTTTTAGAAACAAAATAATTTTTAAAAATATACCAAAGAGAGGAATCCATTGATATAATATTTTATCCAATATTATGCAAAAAAATTAATAAAAATAGTTGTTTCTATGTTATTCCTTATTTGTCCTACAGAATAAAAACTTAAAAAAATGTAAAAAATCTCCAGAAGCTCTAAAAATCCTAATTTTTTTAAATTCATATTTTTTATAATTAAAATTTTCAAAAAAGTAAGATCGATTCTAACAATTCTATATTTTTATAGAAAATAAAAAAATAAAAATGACCCTGAAAGATGCTTAAGAATGGTAGGATTAGGCCATACACAACTCTGATACCATGATATAACTACCACTAGAACTAAACAACACTTGAGTGGCCATAATATTGATGTAAAAATAAGACACTAACCCACACAAAGATTTAATGACACTATAATGTTAATATTACATTATGAAACACATATTACATTCAACCTCAATTTTGTAATATTTTTCCTTTGTATTACTTTTGTGTATTGCTCATAGATGATCCTTTCATATATAGGTGATCAAAACCAAGATTCAAATCATCCTAAGTAATGTGGGATAAAACCATAAGTATAATAGTAATGAATAGGGGCACATGATTAATCAAGAACTCATGTGTGCACATATTAACCACTAGTGTTTAAAGGTAGCCTATGTTAACTTAATAAAAGATTAAGTTAACATTTACACTAATACTTTAGTCCTAATGGTACCTTATCCAAACCTACTTATTATACCATTGGAGAAATAAATACTAACATATAAAATACTCATGTTGGGAATCCTCTTATAGAAAACATTTTTATCCCTAGTCTTGGAAATTTTACTCCTAATATTGATATTCAACATAATACTCATCCTCCACCTCCTACTGCTATAAATTAAAATTCACCCATATATTCCACTCAAATTCTTTCTCAAATGGTTCAAAAAATAAATGGTCCGTAAATATCCAAAAAATAAGAAATGATATAAATGCCATATCACATCTTGAAAATGACCAATCAACATCCTCTTTTTATGCCTCAAAATAACAAAAAAATATATTCCCTATATTTTTGAAGATGCTAATGGGAATATGTATAACAAGATTATTAAACATATTTAAAATAAACTATTAACTCCCTTAATGTTATCCATCGATATTGTGAATATCTCCCGAATCATTAAATATGATGGAACTAACAACCCTGCCCTCTTTCTTAAAGTGTTTGGTAATCTCTATAAGGAATGAGTTCAAAACAATAAATTCACTATGACTAAGCTTCATATCAAAACATTCACTAAAGAGTATTTAGAATTATATATCAACTCCCTCAACACTGTATCTCATAGCTATAGGATATAGTAAATGCTTGAGTTATATAATTTCAACAAAATGATCTCCTTGAAAACTATCTTAGTAATTTCATTAATGATAAGGAGTTATCCTCTGAAGTAGTTTACACTTTAATTAAATGATTTAAATCATTATTCTACAAATTATACCACAAGATGAATGATTATAATATTTTTAAATTATTTATCAATTCTTTAAAACCTTCTCTTTAAGACAAGGTTTATTTTTCTCCTAGTGCACATTAAAAGAGGCATTTGATCAAGCTATAAGAGATGACTTACTTATGAACCAATTTTACATGCCACATAATTCATTCAAATAATCTTTCCAAAATTTAACTAACATGATCACCAATGAAAATCCAAGCTCTCAATCCCATACAACAAAAAAAGGGGCATTTAAAATAGATATTCAAATGCCTTCGCAACTACCCTTAATGGTATCAAAAATGAATTAGTTACTATCTATATCTAAACCATTCATCTATAAAAATATCATCCCCATATCATGGTATGATCCTAATAAATTATGTTGATTCCATGTCAACATTAGTCATTCTCATGAGATGTGACATGGGATTATCAAGTTTATGGTTTCTTTCATGTTAGGTTATAAATTTGATCATTATGCTATGATCAAATTACGTCATTCTTATTATCTCAAATATTCCCAAAAGAAATAATTTACCAAGCCCATACCCTCAAAATCTTAAAAATCCTCTTGTAATCCTAATACAAAACATAGAAATGATAATATTTATGTAAGTGATGTTGATTATGATCAATATGACACTAACTCTCAATATGTGAATGTAGATAAATTTAATTATCATCATAAACATACTCAGAAATGACTTCTTATAGATGATACAACTACTTCACCAACATCTTCAAAACCATATACTAGTGATGAGCCAAATCCACAATCAAAACCTCATTATAGTTCTTTTATCCCTATGAAAAATGGCATTTCCCATAAACCTTGTACTAGTTCTCCATCCTATAAATATCAATGGAATTTCTTGGAAGAACTTAACTCAATTCCTTGAAAAATTCCCCTAATGGAATTATTCTAAGCTTCTTCTTATCATCTTAAATTCCTTATGTAAAAATTATAAAATATTTAAGAATCAAAATCTCATGATTTTAAACTCCACTCTAATGTTCCTCCACTTATATAAGTTCATGTAATTGAAATAGTTTCTTCATCCACAAAACCCTTTATAGAATTTATCAAGGAATATATGATTGATGATGAAATTCTATTTTTGAGTAGATGATTAACCTCTATTTATCAAAATTGGAATCAATAATACCCACATTCAAAAAATCTTAATAGATGAAATTTCTAGCTTTAATGTGACTTCTCTTTGGTTAATTCAAAAAATTAGATAAATGAAATAACATCTCAAAAGAACCCATCTCATGTGTAGAGGATTTCATAAAATTAATTAAAAACCACTTAGCTGTATTTGGGTCCCTCTTACCATTGGACCCAAGAAAATTTACACCAATCTTATGGTTATTTATCTTCCATTATCTTACAACATGCTCTTATTTCACCAATGGATCCATAATATATTTGTTATTACCTCTTTAGATATTCAATGTATAAAATTTATACATAATGGAAAATTCTACAAACATGAGGTTGATATTAATCCTTGGAGCATCTAATTACCAAATCCTAAATCTCAATATCACATTCCTACTTTTTCTCACATCAAGAGTCCACCTTTTCCTGAATTTATTAACATGCATTCTAATTTAAATGTCACTCTTATAGATTTAGATGATGATGAACCAAATTAATTACAAAATACTTGGAATAACACTTTAATACCTCCTTATCTAGTGGAATGGATCCCTCCTTATCTACTCATGTGTGATCATATTATTCTATTATTCGATTATATTATTAATAGTCTTCCCCCATGCAATGCATATGAAGCATCTTACATAAGATGATTTTTCTTGTAACTAATATAGGGTAGCTCAACTCTTTCAATATCCTTTAGCTATGTCTCCTCATAAATTTAGAAACACATATGTCTCTTTTAATGATTCTCTTATGGAAGCTAGTAAATGTACTATCTCTCATATCTATGATGATAACTATATCATGGCCCAAGCCCAATCATGATATTTAAATGTAAAACATTATCAAAATACATGATCTAAAATACACATCTTTAAGTCTAGTGTTCATGTCATTCATATATTATCTGATACTAAATCACAATCTGAAGGTTATGTACCCCATGCTAACCCACCATTATTAGATACTTCATGTATAATCTAAGAAGTTGATACTATGACATCTTCTAAGTGTCTAAATCAACTTAATTAAATATAGTATACTTCACCAACCATAAATATCATTGACAAATATTACATTCTTTCTCCTCCTTACAACTGTATTGATCAATCTAATTCTATTCAATTACCATCTTATAATTCTATCTAACATAAATAAACTAACATGAGTCTTTCATATTCATCACCTAAAATTTAATCTATTAAACAAACCAATAGAATCTATACTGACCTTGCTTATTTCTATCAACCTAATATCATCAAAGTAGAGTTTTTACCCTCTACTCTACCTCTAAAAATTACTTTAGATGCTAAAGTTATGAATGTGAGACAAATACATTACAAATATGATAAAAAAAAGTTAAAAATATCATTAATTTCAAAGTTGGTGTTTAGTATTATAGATATCTACCCATCCTTTGTAATGATGAATCTATCTTATAACTCTTCCATGCTAGAGAACCTCAACTTCCATGCCAACATCATAATTTTGGCCACTTTCATTAAAAGGTTCCTTAATTTATAAATTTCATTGCTAGTGTGGATCCTAAAACAAATCATATTTCTTCATTCCCTCCTAATCCATATCATTTCCAAGATGGACATGCTCTGTTTATTGAAGAAACTATAAAAATTGAGTATGATACACACACATATCCTTTACCTATTACTATCTCTAAATATCACACCCATAAAGAACACAATAATTTTAGTCTCTTATTTAATAAATATAATGAATTTTTCACTTGGTCATATGAAGACACTACTAGAATTGATCATAACATTGTTATCCATAATATCATTACCTATCCTAATGCCAAATCCATACAACAAAATAAATGAAAATTCCTTCCTAAGATTTCTAATTTTAGATAATATTGATAGATCATATATCACCTCAATCTTATACACTTTGTAAACTCAAACCTTGGATATTATTATAATTTTTGGACCTTTCCTACTTTCAAAAGTATCACCTATGCTCTATCATATGCCCATTGGTACATCTCTTAATTTAAATAGTCTTATATTGATGACCCAAACCTATCTTGCCCAGAACAATTAAAACCTACTTACCTTCCACCTCTATAAGTTCTTAGTCTATACCTACTTTCCTAATATTTTGACACTAGCATTCTATACAGACATATGTATTAACATAGGTGTCCTATTCTAACACAAGTGTTTAGTGCCATAAAGTCATATAATTACATATGAAACATATCATAATGGTTGGCCTAAGTACTATAATGTGACTTATTTCCTAATAGGATTGCTATATATTTTCAATCACTCCTCATTCATTTATCACCTACCATACACTAAAAAATACCTAAGGTAATTTATCAAAGCATTTGATCAAGCACTCAATGAATAAATGCTTCCTTATTTTATCCTATTTTGATATCAGTCATAAGGAAAACATATACATAGGTTTGAAGTACTGAAGGAGTGGTCTATGAGTGTGATTTTACAATTTATAATCTAGGTCACTATTGTACTTATTTTACACATATTTCATGATTCACACAAAAGCCAAAAAATAGGGTATAAATACATCAGTCTAAGGCCCTCTTCATAGTATTATCTATGTAGGTAGTGATAATTAATAAAGGAGCATTTTGGGTTAGTGAAACACTATGTTCTCACTACCCCATTTCTCCCCAGGTCATTATGAATATGAAGAACTAGGATTTTACAATTTCATAAGGAATGGAAATCCATTACCCAAATATTAATGCACTAGATTTAAGGTTAAGATAAATCTAGAAGCATATATGTGGTCACATCATTTTTAGTAGGTATTATATATAGTACACCTATGTTAGGTTCAAACATTATCATCAATGCAATCATCTAAGGTTAACTCTAGTGTCCACATATTTAAATGCACTCACTCCAAATTAGGACAACTATTCTATAGCCATATTCTAGTGTACTTCATTCCTATTCTATATCCATAACCATGTTAGCATTAGAGCCATCTATGTATTTTTTCTTTGTCATTTTAATATCTAGCATAATTGTACTAATTATTTAACCTATCTTAAGGTATCTCTATCCAATTTAATCATATATAACCCCAATCTATATCATTTTAGGGTTAACATTTGGTGGACTTGATATTTTAACTTCAAACTTTAGGTTAAATTAGGGTCTTCTAATAATTTTGTTGATATTCTTGATTCTTATAAAATATATGCAACATGAATGCATATATCACCCATTTTGGGTTCTAATATGTCATAGTTGTTATGGTTTATTGTTGACCTTTTTAGTCACCACTATTTCCATCATTGAGTATGTTTGAGTTTGTAAGGTCTTTCATCAAACAATTCATCCTTTCATTAGTGCCAATATGCTTAGTAAAGTCACATTGAGGTCATATTAAGGTTTTTCCTTAGTCTAGGAGGCTAATTAAAAAAATTAAGCATTTATTGTGACCTCTTAATATGTTTTAAAAATATTTTACAAACTTTAAGGTATTTTTGACAAAATTAAGATTGATTTTCCATTAATATCTCCTATGCATGTATATCATAGAGAGTCTTAGTTAAGTTTTGGTATTCATAACCACTTCTTAGTTAACCATCTCAAGCTTTTAAAGAATGCCAAGGCATGGGTGAAGGAAATTAAACACAAAATTATAATAAAAGGAAGGATGAAACATATATTGAGGTGAATAATAATTTTAATACTTTGAATCAAGGATCTGGATAAATTATGCATGCATCTAAAGTAGTTATGAAGATATTTTGGTCCTCTAACACATATGCAAGGATGTATGGGTAGTTTTTATGCATTTTCAAAGGAAAGAGATTGGTTTTTTATTGGTTTATATGTGGTGATAGGATTATTTATAGATTTATAAGTTTGGTTGATGTTTCTCAGACATATTATTTTTTTTAAAAACTCAATCTATGCTTGAATTATTCTAATATAGCTCAAATCTCCCTCAAAATTGATTTTCAAGCATAAAATTCCCCTAAATCCAATGTTGGAGAGTTTACATTTATAATAATGGGTTATAAGATGGTTGAAGAGGGTTTTGTACTCCAATATCATGGTTTTTAGTATCAATAATAAGGTTATATATTTATGAACAATTGTTAAGAAGATTACTCTAAAACCCTATCTAGAAAGCATGAAACCTACAAATTTAAACTTTTGAAATGTTTTAAAGATTTATAAATCATGAATAATGATTTTTATGAGCTATCCATGATATAAATACACATTTTACCAATTTAAAAGGATTATCATAGTTTTAATACCTAAAAATGAACATAAATTACAAACATGCATGATAAATGAGCACCTACAAACCTGTAGATGTGAAAGTGCATTTTTGAAGTGTTTTTTACAATTGAAAATGAATATTAAATTATTATAATATATAAAGGAGGTCCATACTATTGTGGAAAAAATTCCCCCATTTACTTAAAATGGGGGATCCCTCTAGAGAAATTTTATGAACCAGAGCTCCCAGGTCCTTTTCTTTCATTCTTGTCAGATTCACTCAAGCCAAATCCTTAAAACATAGTGTCACCTCAATTTCCCCAAGAAATAAAATGCCTTTTTTATTTTTATGAATAACATAAACTTATTATTTTATGAATTTAGGGTGCCAAAATTATAGGTCCACTTTTAAAGGAAGTCCCTAGAGTCTTGTTCCTTTCATGGAATAATGGACCCAACACCCTTTATGACAAATAAAAATCTTAATGATACATGAGTAAGTAATAAATGTATTATGTGTATTTTCATTTCTTACTTAGTATTGATATGGGATTTGTAAGATAAAATTGACTAATTATAAGGCACCATGTCATTGGGCTATCAAAACGTCTAGTACCTAGACCTCTTAGATATGTCAAAGCTCAAGATAGCCTAACCTAATTAAAATTTACCATGTTATTGATTTGACAAAGTGGCTAGTCCATAGACCTATCAAATATGTTAGAGCCTAAGAGAACCTAGCCTAATCATAGTGAGCAACATCATTGAGATGATAGAGGAGCTAGTCTTTAGACCTATTAGAGATGATAGAGCCTAAGAGAGATTGACCCAATCAGAAGTTTCCATATCATAGAGATGTTAGAGTGTCCAATCCCTAAACCTGTCAAATATGTCATAACCTAAGAGATACCATACTATTGAGAAGGAAACATGTCAGTGAGATGATAGAGAAACTAGTCCCCAGACCTATCAGAGATGTCAAAGCCCAAAACAACTTGACCCAATCAAAAGGTACCACATAATTGAATTATCAAAGTGGCTAGTCCCCAAACCTATCAGACATGTCAGAGCCCAAGGGAATCTATTCTAATTATAAGGTTCCATAACATCAAGATGCAAGATAAATTAGTCCTTAGGCCTATTAGATATGTTAGATCTTAAGAGAGCCTAGCATAATCAAAATGCACCATGTAACATAATAAAATAGATGAATAGGTGGCCACCTAAGGACTTGAAAGGGTCATAATGTAAGGAAATTTTTTATATTATTTGCAATAGTATAATTATATAAGGATAAATTAAGAGTATAACAAGGAGATCCATAACAAAAATTGGTGAAAGAGAAAAATACTTGAATATTATGACTGAACCACTTCAAGGGGGCAACCTCTACAATAATGCAATAAAAACATAATTCACAATATGATGATAAAAGACTAACCACTACCTCCTATATATACTCTACTTATCCATGGTTATTCCATAATTCAACCATATTAAGAACATCAATAAATGCAACAAGATAAATGAAGGTGTTTAAGCCACAAATCAGCCACACATATCCATAGATGCACTATAGGTTAAGAGAATAACATTCCCTTCCCCTTAAAAACAACATTGTCCCCAACATTAAATCATACCAAGATGTTTCTATATGAATGCTTCATCCTCTCATATCATATCTTAAGAATGTAAGTTCTTCCATTTGATCAAATACTGATTAATGACTTTGGTTTGTAGTTTTTTAATTCACATGTGAAGGATATCCTTAGGCTCTAGAATCAAATGACCTTATTTATATAATTTAGGTAACTCATTCTAAGTGTAAATTCTATGTCTAATTACTTTCTTTAGGAAAGATACATGGAATACTAGATGTATGCAAGTGACGGGGTAATTATAGATTTTAAGCCACACTACCAATTTTATGCAAGATCTATTAGGGGATATAATACTAAGGTGATAGGTTATTATCCTTTTTATATTGATTCAAAAACATTTGCTTATATGGATAAAAACACACAAATACCCAATAACCTATGTCAAAATGGCATTCACTGTGGTGTTGATCTACTTGATGCTTCATTCAATTTTGTGATATTATTAAATTTTATTGAAAATAGACTAACACCTACTATTTATGGTGAATGTGTTCATTAATAGCTTGAACCTTAGGATACACTAGAAAAATTAAAGTTATGGATGGGGGATGTTACCCATATAATGCCACAAAGGGATACATCTTGGAAGAAGTGTGAAAAGAAGTGTTATACCATCATTCAATAAGTGGAAGTGAATGAGTCCATTTATTATATTTGTTAGGAAAAAAATAATTAAAAAACCCTTAGGGACATTTGTTGACTACCTCTATTTGTCCATTAGATTAATGATGATAAGATGAGATATGAGCCAACTAGGTACCCAAACATGCAAATAATTTAGCCTAAACATTACTAGTAAATATGGGATCTTAGTCACTTACAATGAAATTTAATGCAATGATATTTTTGAATTTTATTGAGAAAAGCAAAAGCTACTATACTGGTAACAAATGACTATGCTGAGAAGAAAAAATTAACATACTTGGTGAGTTGATCCACAATTGTCATGATAACATTTTTGCCCTCAGATTGTGGTAACCCCATAATGAAATTCATGGAAACCTCTTCCTAGCATTGGGTATGGATGGATAAGGGCTTCAAAATACCTAGGATCTTAATGGTTTCACCTTTATTTTGTTGGCATATCTTGCATTTAGCCACATATTTATGAACATCCCCTTTGAGACCGTCTCAAAAGAAATCTTGATTAATTATATGATATGCTTTCAAAAATCCTAAGTGACCTTCAAGTGGAGAGGCATGACGTTCTTAAAGAATTTTATGTTTGAGGAGAGAATTATTACAAAGGTATAATCTATCTTTATACCATAATGTGTAATGCTTCCATGTGATTTTTTTAGATTTGTTAGAACCATGTTAAAGATTATGAATCAATTCCTTGGTATCACTATCATTCTCCTAATATTATCTTTCTTCATCTATCCAATATGACTACAACATAATCATGGTGCATAAAAATGACTCAATTGATTCATCCCACTAAAAGAGGGCATTTGATACCAGCCATGCCAAACCCACCCACTAGTTTTCAAACACAATATCTAGAATAGATGTGAATGTTCCCAAACCACATGAGTAACTCAACCACTTAAATATAAAAAGGGAGTGTTAAAAATAACACATGTGCATGAAGGTATACAAAGATAAAAACCCCCCATGGTAGTTTATAAATCATTGTGAGTATAAATACATTTGAACAACCCACCCAATATGAATTATAGTTTACAAAATAGGCCATTAAGTTAAAAAATAAAATATGATAAAAAATAAAAATAAATAGATATTCCATATATTAATAACATGGGAAAACATAAACTTTAAAAAAAGATAAAATTCAAATTACACTTACCAGTTAAAAGTTATGGCCTCTTAAAGGTCTAAAATATATGAATTGGTCAGTAAAATGGCAAGAAAATGAAAATTTTAGAAATATTGGGAGATTAAAATGTTAAATATAGCCAAAATAATGTTTATATCTTGAAAAAATATCTAAGATGAAAAAAAATCACCTTCACAAGCTTCATGGATCAAAATCTATGAGCCTTGGAAGAAAATATCTCATAATATGGCTCATAGTCATAAATGACAAGCCCTTAGGGGCTAAAAATGGCCATAAGGTGGTCATATGGAGTGAATAGAGGTTGAAAATTTTTGTGTAAGATCAAAATAGTAATGATATTAGACCTCATGGCCTATATGTCATCAATGCTTTAATCCAATCACTCTAACCATAAGTGCAAGCATGAAGCTTAATAACATAAATGAACAAACTCATTTATTATCAGAAAATGCACTAATTTAAAAGATGAAAAAAATGGAGTACTTGATGGTAGCATGATGGTGGTGATTATGTTTGAAGTGGTGGATTTGGGTGGTGATTCACCCAAAAATTTAACCCTCTACCAAATGAAGGCTTCCAAATTATCATCTACTTTCAGACTTTCACCACAAGTACCTAGGTGCTCCATTTTCAAAAAATGAATATTTTTTGGAAACTAGAGGAATTTTGTGACAATATTTTATCCATGGTTATGCAAAAAAAATTAAAAAAACTATTTTTTTCTCTTATGTTCCTCACTTGTCCTATAAAATAGAAACTTAAAAAAATCATAAAAAATCACCAAAAGCTTTAAAAATTCTAATTTTTTTAAATTCATATATATTTTAGTATAATATATAAAAATATAAGATAAATTATATAAATTATATCTTTTCATATAAAATTAATAAAACAAAAAATGACGCTATAAGATGTTTAAGAATGGTGGGATTAGGCCATACATAGCTCTGATACCATGATAGAACTACCACTAAGACTAAGCAATGCTCGAGTGGCCATAAGATTGATGTAAAATTAAGACACTAGCCCACACCAAGATATAATGACACCATAATGATAATATTACATTATGAAACACATATTACATACAACCATAATGTTGTAATGTTTATACTTTATGTTACTTATGTGCGTTGCCCATAGAAGATCCTTACATATATAGGTAATTAAAACCAATATGCCAAACATCCTAAGTAATGTGGGATAAAATGACAAGTATAATAGTAATGAATAGTGGCACATGAGTCATCATTCACTCATGCATGCACATAATAACCATTAATGGTTAAAGATAGACAAAGTTAATTTAATAAAAGAGAAAATAAACATTTACAATTACACTTTAATCATAATGATAACCTATCCAAATTTACTTATTATGCCATTGGAATGATATATACTAACATATAAAATACTCCCATAGTAAATCCTCCTATAGAAAACATTCCTATCCCTAGTTTTGGGAATGTTAATCCCTATAATACTAATATTGAACACAGTAATCATCCTCCACCTCCTATTTCTATAAATTAAAATCCACCCATATATACCACTCATATTCTTTCTCAATTGGTTCAACAAATGAATGTTATGTCAATATCCAAAAATATCAAATGATTTAAATTCCACATCACATCTTAAAAATGACAAATCAACCTCCTCTTCTTATGCCTCAAATAAAAAAATTATATTCCCTATCTTTTTCAAGATGCCAATGGGAATATGCATAATAAGAATCTTCAACCTATTACAAATGAACCATTAACTCCCTTTATTTTATCCATTGATATTGTAAATATCTCCCCAATCATTACATATGATTGAACTAATAACCCTACACTTTTCCTTAAATTATTTGGTAATCTCTACACAAAATGGATCTAAAACAATAATTTCACTACGACTAAGCTTCATGTCAAAACATTCACTAGAGATGCTTTAGAATTATATAATCAACTCCATCAACAACCTATCTCATAGCTAGAGGATATATTAAATGCTTTAGTTAAATAATTATAACAAAATGATATCCCTAAAAACTATCTTAATAATTTCATTAATGCTAAGGACTTATCCTTTGAATCAACCCACACTTTAATTAAATGATGTAAATCATTAGCCCACAAAGTAAAACACAATATGAATAATTATAATCTTTTCAAATTATTTAACAATGCTTTAAAACCTTCTCTTTAATACATGGTTTTTCTATTCCCCATGCACATTAAAAGAGGCATTTGATCAAGCTATAAGAGAAGACTTCCTTATGAACTAATTTGAGTTGCCACATAATTCAATCAAGGAATATTTCCAAATTTCAACTAACATGATTACTAGTGAAAATCCACACTCTCAATCCCATATAACAAAAAAAGGTCATTTAAATTAGATAGTCAAACTCCTTCCCAAATACAATTAATGGTATCACAAATGAATTAGTTACTATCTATATATAAACCATTCATCTATAAAAATATTGTCCCCCATCATGGTATGATCCTAATAAATTATGTTGATTCCATGTCAACATTGGTCATTCTCATGAGATGTGTCATAGGATTATCAAGTTTGTGGTTTCTTTCATGTTATGTGATACATTTAATCATGATACTATGATCAAATTATGTCATTCTTATTATTTCAAAGATTCCTAAAAGAAAGAATTTACCAAGCCCATACCCTCAAAATATTACAAATCCTCTTATAATACTAACACAAAACATCTAAATGATAATATTTATGTAACTGATGTTGATTATTATCAATATTACACTAACTCTCAATATGTGAATGTAGATAAAGTTAATTATCATTGTAACACTACTCACAAGGATCCTATCACTAAGCCTAATAAATCCTTTATTGACAACTAACTTCTTAGAGATGATACAACTACTTCATCAACATATTAAAAACCAAATAATAGTGATGAGCCACTTCCACAATCAAAACCTCAATCTAATTCTTCTATCCCTATGAGAAATATCATTTCCCATAAACCCAATACTAGTTATCCATCCTATAAATCTCATTGGAATTTTTTAGAAGAACTTAACTCAATGCCTTGCAAAATTCCCATTATGGAATTAATCTGAGCTTTTCCTTATCATCATAGATTCCTTATGTAACAATTATAAAATATTGAATAAATGTAATCTCATGATTTTGAACTCGCTTCTAATAGTCATCCACTTATATAAGTTTGTGTAATTTAAATAGTTTCTTCATCTAAAAAACCCTTTATATAATTTATTGAGGAAGATATTATTAATGATGAAATTCTTTTTACGAGCAAACAATTCACTTCTATTTATTAAAATTAGAATCAACAATACCCACATTTAAAAAGTCTTAGTAGATGAAAGATATGGCATTGATGTGAATTTTCTTTTGTTAATTCAACAAAGTAAATACACCAAATTAAATATCAATAAAACTTGTCTCATGTGTAGAGTATTTGGTAAAATAATTAAAAACCACTTGGTTGTATTTGGGTCCCTCTTACCATTGGACCTAATAAAATTGGAAACAAGCTTATAGATATTGATGTTCCATTATCTTACAACATGTTCCTATTTCACACATGGTCCCATCATATGTGTGTTATTGCCTCTTCAAGTAGTCAATGTATCAAATTATACATAATGGAAAATGTTACAAATATGAGGCTGATATTAATATTTGGAGCATTCAATTACCAAATCCTAAATTTTAATATCTCATTCGTACTATTTCTCACATCAATAGTCCATCATTTCTTGAATTTACTAATATGCATTCTAATTTACATGTCACTCTTATATATTTAGATGATGATGAACCAAATGAACTACAAAATACTTGTTATAACACTTGATTACCTCCTTATATAGCAGAATGGATCCCTACTTATCTACTCATGTGTGATCATACTACTTCATTATTTTATGATATTACTAATAGTCATCGCCCACAAAATGCATTTAAAGCCTCTTACACATTGGATGATTTTGATTTTAATGAATATGGGGTAACTAAAATATTTTAAATATCCTCTAGCTATGTCTCCTCATAAATTAAGAAACACATATCTCTTTTAATGATATCCTATAGAAACTAGAAAATATACTATATTTCATATCTATGATGATAACTATATCATGAACCAATCCCAATTATGATATTTAAATGTACAACATTAACAAAATACATTATCTAAAATACACACCTTTAACTATGGTGTTCATATCATTCATATATCATCTAATAATAAATCATAATTTGAAGGTTATATACCCCATGTCAACCCACCATTGTTAGATACTTCATGTATAATCTAATAATTTGATACTATTACATCTTTTAAGTGTCTAAATCAACATAACTTAGTATAGGCTACTTTGCCAACCATAAATATCATTGACAAAAATTACATTTTTTTCTCCTCCTTACAAATATATTGATCATTATAATTCTTTTCAATTTCCATCTTCTAGTTCTATCCAACATAAATCAACTAACATGAGTCTTCTAGATTCATCACCTACAATTTCATCTATTAAACAAACCAATATAATTAATACTAACCTTGCTTATTTATATCAACTTGATATCATAAATGTATAATTTTTACCCTCTACTCTACCTCTAAAAATTACTTTAGATGGAAAATTTACCAATGTGAGATATACACTACAAATATGATAAAATTTTTAATAAAATCTTTGATCTCAAAGTGGGCGTTTAATATTACAGATATCTATGCATCCTTCCTAATGATGAATCTATATTAGAACTCCTCCATGCTATTGAACCTAAACTTCCATCCCAACATCATAAGCTCAGCCACATTAAGTAAAATATTCCTTACTTTATCAATTTCATTTCTAGCATGGATCCCAAATCAAATCCTATTTCTTCACTCCCTCTTAATCCATATCATTTCTAAGATGGAACTCTAATGTTTATTGAAGAAACTACATAAAATGAGTATGGTACACCTAGATGTCCTTGACCTATTACTATCTCTAAAGAGATCATCCTTAAGGAACACAATAATTATAGTCTCTTCTTAAATAAATATAACAAAATTTTCACTTGGTCATATGAAGACATACCTAGAATTGATCCTAACATCATTGTCCATAAATCATTACATATCCTAATGCCAAACCCATGTAACTAAAGCAACATAAATTACTTCCTAATATTTCCAATTTTAGATAATATTTATGGATTATATATCACCTCAGTCTTTTACACTTTATAAACTCAAACCTTGGCTATTCCTATAAGTTTTAGACCTTTCTTGATTTCAAAAGTCTCTCTATTTATCATAATTTCTTCTCATTTCTTAATTTTGGAAGAAGATAAGAAACTAGTAATAAGGGTATGGTATAAATACCTATTTGGTTATGCACACATAATCCAAATGAATGTTGATAACTCCTATTTATCTAGGAAGGAATAACTTACAAATAAGAAAGCACTAACAAAGGGGATCATTATCAAGATAGTTAAGTGGATTGCCTAGCGTGAGCTAGATCCAAGAAGTATATGCTTGTTAAGAGGCTATTAATCACTATTGATAATAATCAATTTTAAATTGATAAAGGTACTTCCATAAGATAAATGAAATGCAATATAAGAAGAAATTAGAATGTTTGTTAAAGAAAATGACTAAATCTAGAAATATTCAATCAATACTCATGCTAAGGTGGGTGAAGTCATGTTTAAAAAATCAAAAAAGACTATATGAACAAGTAGGAACATATAAGGTTAGGTTTGATTGGGGGTAAGGGGATGAAAATAACTTTCTATTATTTTCTACCAAAGTGATTGTTGACGGTTAGGTGAACCATCAATGATTAAGTTGATCATCAATGGTTGGGTAACTATCAACCATTAGGGGTGACCATCAATAGTTAGATGATCATATGATGGTTATATTATGGATTTGGTATAGAGGGAATAAAGTGTAGATAGGTCTAATCAAGTCAAGGAAGTTATAAATTTGAAATAATAATGCTAAAATACTGATATGCATGTAGTTTGTTAGTTGGTTGATAGTTGCAAGTTGAAGTAAATTTTCTAGAGTAATAATACTTTGGCCTTAAAAGTAAATTTAGTATAGGTTCAAGTCTCTTTTTTTAATGTTGAGTTTTTAAGGTAATTTTATATGCTAAATATCTTGAATACTTATGTGCAAGAAGATTTGATAACTTAAACATGCCTCGTTTTCACCTCCCACTCCCCTCTTATTATAGGCAAAGAGAGATGGAGGATGGAAGGTTCCCTAGAGAGTGAGGTTGTTGATCATGACTCTTGAAAGTTTTTTAGCATCACATAAGGAAAACATATTAAATTATTCCTCATTATCTCACACATAGTTGATGTGTTAAGGAGGTGAGGAGGGGAGGAGACCTGACCATCGATGGTTAAGCTAACCATCGATAGTTAGGTTGACCATTAGTAGTCAAGTGTCTAAGGGAAAAAGGGTCAAAATTAATTTAAAAAGGGGTTGGTTGAAATTTTAAGTAGGTTGATGAGTTAGCTAACTAGGTAGTCAACTAGACTCAAGGTCTAATAGGTGTCCTAAGGTATTTTGACAACTAAAACTATTATGTGTAGTTTTTTAGTGTCTACATTATGCTCCATTTTATTATGTGGATTTGAATTAACAAGATACAAAACAAAAATGGATTACTTTATCTAAGGTCTTATTACCTTGACTATAAGATGAGGTGTTTCCCCTCAAATTGGGATTTGATAAGGTGAAACCAAAATCAAGTAAGGGTTTGATAAGTGGTAGATGATGAGTCACTAGGTGGTGAAGAAAGGGTGAGAATTTGAAATGCAAACATGGGCACAAAATGTGATTAAGTGTGATAGTGAAGATTGTGTAAAGAATAAATTTTATAATGTTGGTAAAAATAAGGTCAGTTCTAGGAGGATAATCGATAGGGTAACTAGTCCACATTATTGGATAGCTATTCAAGTTACTCTATAAACTTTCTAGATAGGGTTAGTGTTTTCATAGGTATTAAAGGTAGGAAAGTATCCCTTGCAAAATAAAAATGATATAGTCATGCACTAGGTGGTGGAAAATTCAAATGGTCAACATGGAAACAATGGTTAATGCAGTCAAAAACACTAATACAAGGTCATTAAATAACATGTGAATAGTTTGGGTCAAAAATGGCCAACATCAAGGTGGATGAGGTCAAAGGGTTTGTTGAAGAGGGGTAATCTCTATCAAGTTTAGATTTGGTATGGGGGAGATTATGTGATTTCTAAAAATTTATAACTTAGGTTAGGTGCCTCAAAATTTTAAATGTGATACCATGACTATCAATGGTCAGGGTTTACAAGGTCGACCATCGATAGTCTCCCTAACCATCAACAATCACGGGGAAACCCTAAAAAATTGGAATACAAAAAGTTAAAATAAAATTTCATTTTCAGTTTTTACAATTTGACTCTATGTGTTCCATGCTTTGGTGATTTACTAGTTTGGTGTTTAGTTAAGATATTATTTGACTAAGTGTATTGGCTAAAATGGAAGTTAGTGATTAGTTGAGTTTTGATTACTAAGGTGATCAATGGGAACTAGTGATATAGGTGATGTTTTAAAATTATTAGTTGATTAAGTCTATTATTTTGTTAGATTGGTTATTTTGTGGTAGATTTGGTAGGGTTTATGGAAAGATTGACCTAGTTTAGGTTTTGGGAAGAATAGGGAAAAATAACAAGTGAAATTGAAATTTAAAGGAGGTTTGAGGTTAGGGATAAGTAATAGGGTAGTTTTAGGTAGTTTAATGGTTGAATTTTGTTGTTTTTGATAGGTTTAGGTGGGTAGGGCAAGGATTCTACCACCAATGGTGATGCATAGTGACTATCGATGATTAAACCTAACTATCAATGGTTAGACATGACCGTCGATGGTTATAATGACCGTCAACATTTAAGCATTTAGGGAAGGTGGGTTTTGAATAGGAAGGATGACAAAAAAAAATTGAAGTGATGAAAAGTGGTTATGGGTAGTTTAATATACCTCGGTGTAGGTAAATATACGGCATGTTAAAATGCTTAATATTTTTGATATTTTGTCAATTTAAAATGAGGTGTTTATCAAGTATAAACATGATTTATGTATATGTTTAGTTTGAATATGTCTAGAAATAAGTGGATGTAGGTAGATAAAAAGGTTGATATTAAGTGGGTCTAGGTAGAATGATTTAAAGTGAAGTGTGTAAGCTAGCTTAATCATTTTGTAGGCATGAGACTAGATCCAGATGAGGGATTAAGTTCCCAAGATTTTCATAAAGATTCATGATGGGATTATTGTGAATGAGTGGACTCATATGGAGGAGGTCATCTTTGGGGCCATGGTTACTTATCAACACCTATTATAAGATGCAATTATAATTGTAGCCCTCAATGAGAGATGGGACCTAGCCATAAACACATTTTTGTTATTGACAATGGAGATTAGCTTCCTACTAGAGGATGTGCACAGGATTACATGGCTACCCATTTAGGGGGGACTAGTTTACAATATTGAGAGTGAGGAGAGGGATGACCATATGAAATTGATATATGGTGAGGATTAGGTCCATGCTAGGTGGAATTCTAGTAATTTTAGCTATAGGCCTTTGTACCAGAGGGATATAGCAGACCGATGCTTGATGACCATGATGATGATGGTGGTTTCCTATTTTACATCACTAGATTTGAGTAACAGTCAATTTTTATATCTATTGTTAGGAGTGTTAGCAGAGATGTTGTTGGGTAGGAAAATATTCAAGTAGGATCCTATGTTATTAGTCTAGATTTATAGGGATATTTGGGATTTTAGATCTCATAGATGATATGGTATTAGTGTTAGTTTTTTGCTTTATTTTTAGGCATGCAGGCACATTAAGGTGTTTAGGCCACTTGGGCTCCCATGGGATGGATACACCTAGGTACACTTCATAGTGGGTTTACTAAGATGGAGAGTAGATAGTGCTTTGATAAGTGTTAAAGGTGGTGTTAAAGACATAAACTGATTTAAATATGCCTTAGAGGGTTTGGTGGTAGTTGATGTGGTGTGGAGGCCATATGTGGGCTTCCTTAAATGGGCCTAGTATAGTTATCATACTTTATCATTATAAATTTGGAGATGGATTTATAGGTACTAATAAGGGGAGATAGAGCTTATCACCTTTGATGTAGTTTGGAAAAAATTTAGTCTTGTGTAGGGGGTTTTATCTCCTTCACAAAGGTAGAAGAGAGAGGATGCAAAGTTTTTACTTTTGGAGCCACAGTCACAGCATGTAGTGTTAGACCATGAGGAGTTACTAGCTAGAGCAATGATAGATGATGTTGGTTATGTGGATGGATATGCAGAATGGTATTAGGGTCTATATGTAGTAGTTGATTTTGGGTGGGGCGATAGAGGTCAGTAGGCCATGGAAGTGGATCTTATTGGGGTACTGGTTTAGGGTGGTAGTTAGGATGGATAGGTAGTACTATTATTGACACAAGCCCAAATTATAGGTTTATAGATATAAGTGGCTACCTTATAGGGATAGATTATTACTTTATAGGGTCAAGTTACCACCTTGATAGGAGAGTGAGATTATGTAAGGATATCTCTTAGTTTAGTGACCTAGAAGAGAGATACCTTGAGATTATGGGCAATATCGATGATATCACCAGCAAGAAGACCACCTAGGATGTTTCCTATGACATGATAATTATTTATGGTTGAGGATTTAAGATACTATAAGGCTATAATGCTATCATAGTGTCCATTAGAGCCCCAACAGGTTGAATATAAAGCCAGTTTAGTAGGTTTTGTTGTTGTTACAACTCTAGGTTAGTGGGCTGGTTCAATGAGTGTATCGGTAGGCATCTTGGGAGGTCTAACACTAGATGGTAGTGTAATTACAAGAGTAGGGGACGATGGTTATAACAGTAGTGGTGCCCTATGGGCCTAATCATATGATGTATATTTTTATGACTTGGATACTAGTTTGTGTGTCGATGATGTGAGATATATATGAGAAAGGGATTCATACATTGTTATATGTATTAGTTATGATGACATGATGTATATGATGATGTTTATGATGATATATATGTGTGTATGTTCATGGTTGATTTTTTTTGATGTGATGTTTATGCTTATGTTATGGTTCATGGTTTGATGTTATATGATTTTATGATGATGGTGATTTTTTTAATGGTAATGTTGATGTGGTTTTATGATTTGATGTTATAAGATGAATTGTTGTGATGCCATGGTAAATGGATAAGATGATACATAGATATATAGATAGATGATGTATGGTGTGATTCATGATGTTTTTATCCTTGATTTTATTTATGTATATGATGATGAATGGTTTAATTAGGGGTGTTTATTATATGATGTATGTTTATATGATGTTTTGATGGATAGGATGATATTATAGAGAGATAGATGATGTGGTCATGATGTTTTGATCATAGATACATAAATGATGTGGTTCATGGATATAGTTCATAATGTTGTGTTTATCATTGATTTTTTTTGTTCATGATCATAGAGATGTAATGTGATTATGATTATGATTGATGAAAATACATAAAAAAAGTTAGATAAAAAAATAAATGTAGGGAAAAAGAGATGAAAATCATGAGACGCATGTCTACATGAACCAATGACATGAGGGAAAAGAAAAAAATGATGATTTTTTATTTGTAAGGACCTAACAAACCTAAACTTATATTGGCTTAAGGAAACTAAGCCTTTTAAATGCTTTGTATTAGCATGCTTAGGTTGATAAACAAATGTCTTAATCACAACCATGTCAAGTAAGCTCAAAATCCCTTGATTAAAAGATGGTATAAACATAAGATAGGTGGTAGGTGAAAGGTAAATGAGTGGATAGGTAATGTAACCTTATGTGGGTTAGTTTTCCACTTTTATAGGTGACCTCAAAACCAAATTAGACAAGTCTATGTCTTAATGATAGGTGTAGACTAATCAATGTGGGAAGTCTACAATGCTAGATATGAAAGCTAATTGTAGATTTATTAGAATAGCTGATTTTAACATAGGGTCATCTTTTTATTGTTTTTTGTTTTGATAGTTTTTGAAGTTGATCAATGTGGGAAGCTTAAAATGATTGATTTTGACCCATTTGACTTGGCCATCCTTTAAGGGAGTGGTCTAAGTTTGGGTTGTATGTTTGGTAGCTATCTTTCAAGGGAAAAATCTATCTTTTAAGCAATTTAGGGGATTTTAGGTAGTTGTCTCTTAAGGGAGTAGTCTACAATGCTATAAATATGTGACCCAAATGATATTTATTTTGAATTACAAGGTTTTAGACATGGATAGGTCTAATTTGGCTTAGAGGTTTACCTTTATGAGGGAAAATCTTTTAACACAAAGAGTTTAATGGTAAGGTGAAAGGAATGGATTTGAGGAATAAATGATCATGGAATTCCATCTCATTAGAGATGAAAAGTATCCATGAGAACCATATTACAAGTAGAGACATGATGCCCATATTTAGGATTTGTCTATAACTATGATGGTTAATCACATTGTTCTATGTTGTAATAAATTATACTCAAAGGGAGAGGGATAGGTAGGTGAAGGTGAAAATCTCATAAATCAAGAAACAAGCTTAAGTTAGACAATAAGGTGAGTTTGATCTTTTTTTAACAAAATAAAGGATGTAGATGTGAAGCATTGAGAGGCTTAGATTCTAGTTTGCCATCAAGAGAAGATAAACTATAATCTCTTGATCCATACTTATGAGTTATGATGTAGGCTCCAAGCCAATTGAAAGCAAATTTGGCTCTTTCGCTTTTATCCATATTGATTACATGTTGGTTTCCTTTAGGATGAGGTCTTTGATATTGAATTCTCATTATTTAATGTGTTTATTATAGGCATTCTTGATTTTTTCTTGATAGACATGAAGATGGTTAAGCATTGTGAGGTGATGTTCATCAAGTAGCTCAAGTCATGTTAGTCATTTTAGATGATAGTCACTCTCAAAAATGATCTCTTACAAATATATGTGAAGAGAAGGAATCTAGACTTTAAGGGGGAAAACTACCTCTAATTCAAAGACTAGAGAGAAAGGATTAGTACCCATAGAGGTTCATGTTGACACAGTGGATTACACCTAGGGGTAGGATGCCTAGCTCCTGCCCTTCCACACACAATATTGGAAACTCCCCTCTTACCTGTGGGACTGATGAAGCTGGAGGGGAGAGTCTCTAAATAAGGGCTAGTTCCCTCTGATGTATCATTTAGGCCCTGGTTTCTCCTACTACTAATAAATAAAATGTAAAAATGGGGGATGACAAGGGGAGAGAGATGATAAAAATTGAACCTAAGCCAAAAAATGTAAAAAGGGTGATACACCAAAAAATGTTTGATCTACTCTACCCGAACAAACACTTTCCACCGAGAACAAGCTCCCATACACTTCATTTGACATGAGAAAACCTTTTTCATCAGTGGGTCAAGGGTCCATGGAGATATAGGGAGGAAATAGCTACTAGAGGCATTCTGAGACACACTGCAATAGCCTATCCACTTCACCTATACTCCTCTAGGGATGCTTCTGACAGACCTGTAAAAGGAAACTCAAAAATGCACCAGACATGCTGAAATCATTCTGCAAAAGCATTGAGAAAATGACTTAACATAGAATCAAGGCATAGACACATACTAAAGATGTAAAACTCAGAATGGAGGTAAAAATGTTGTGTTTCGATTCAAGGTAAATTTTTGGTTGCTCTGCCCTACAGGCCCCGAGAGATTTTTGGGCAAAGTTTTGGCTTAAGGCTGAGATTCGATCCCTCTTCTTGAATGAGAAGTTTACAATTTATATAAAGAGGAAGAGCAACTTGGCACTTCCTAGGAAAGATCTTGGTGCTCTTTTCTACAAGTGGCCCATGTGCATTCTGAACCTTGGGAAGAGGAAATCACTATTATTGATGTCATTCTTCAGGAAAGGCCTGATGGAACCATGTTGTACAATCACCAAAATTGACTTTGGCATTCAAACATTAATGCAAGAACATGGCCATGCCTCTTTCCTACAAATAGACTATAGTTTGTCCCCTCATCAATGCCAACTAGAGAAAATAGGTTGTGCCATTCATCTGGCAATAACTCACCTTCCCTTTATAACTTAAACGCTTTGTCTTTCTTGCTCCTTGTCTTCTTCCTACTCTCTCAGCCCTCATAAGTGATCTTCTGGTGGGTCACTGCATTCCTTGGGATCTTTTCATGATTTGGTGCTCAGACAGTTTAAAACAAATGGCTACTTCACTATGTAAGATTTGACGTTCACGTGACCATCACCCAACGGCTAGTTCATCTCCTTAAATTTGATGGTTTTTGAGATGTCACTGTCCTGTGGCCTTTTCTAAGCTTTGGGCTTTTTATCATAGACAAAAGTTTGTGAGAATTGGGTGATTTGTCTTTTCTGTCAGGTGGTGGTCCTTTGCTTTAAATTGGCTCTTCCCCCAAATTTCTACCGGCCTTTTGTCTGAAGGAATTCCTTCAGACAAAAAGTCTAAAAGAATTTAGCCTATTGCTTAATTCTTTTGTCCCTTCTATCTTTAGGCTGCCCTTTTGAATCCCTTTGGCTCTTTTAAATCTCTCTTTGCCCTTTTCAAGGGCTTTTGGACCTTCAACTGTGCCCTTCAGCTGTCCTTGGAATGTTTCTTGCCCTCCATAAGGGCATTTGGATTTTGAACTGCCCTCTGTAAGGGCTTTTAGACCTTTGGCTTTAGGGCACTTTGTTGAACTGACCCATTGAACCAATCCATTAAACCAAAATTGGTTTAATGGTTCAATTTGTTCAAGACTACATGCCAAGCCCGTTGAACCAACCAATTGAACCAACTCACTAAACTGGTTCAACAGTTCAACACTACACACCGATGCCAAGTGAACCAAGCCTTTGAACTTGTTGATGAACCAAACGATTGAACCAATTCATTGAACCAGTTCAATAGTTTAATGATGTGCATCGAGCCCATTGAACTTTGGCATTAAACCATCTGATTGAACTAGAAGCCACTTTGAACTAATGCCACTAATCTTAAACATTAAACTAATCCATTAAACCAAAGCAATTGAATTGAAGCATTGAACCAATGCATTGAACCAACTGAATTAAACCAAGAGATGAACCATGGGTTTAAACTAAGCTCGATTGAACCGTATGATTGAACCAATGGTTGAACCAATGTGTTGAACTTTGACCATTGAACCAAGGACTTGAAATTTGCCGATGAACTTGTCATTGAATTGGTTCAATGAACTAAGGCCGATTGAACTAAGGCATTAAACTAGGTGATGAACCAAGCAATTGAACTAGGCATTGAACCAAAGCATTAAACTAGTTCAATGGTTCAACCATGCCATATTTTCTTGATTTTCTTTAGACAAGAACCTGAAGAAGCCTTGTAAAACCCAAAACTCTCTAAACTGATCCTTCATGTGCCAAAGACTAACCTGTAGAGTCCGTAGAAATCCAAAACCTATAGAGTCCGTAGAAATCCAAAACCTGTAGAGTCCATAGATTTAGACCTATAGAGTCCATAGATATTTTGTAGAGTCTATAGAAATGAATAGATTCATGCAAAATTAAAAAATGAAATGGCATAGAATAGCAGGGATAAAAGGGGACCAATTTTTGGCCTGTTGGGCAAAAAATGATCAAAAAATATGTCACTCCCAGGGGAAGCATGCCTGCTATGCTTAAAGACCAGTTGCCTTGTAGTCCATTGGGAACAGAGTTAGATGTAGCTTGAAAAAAAATCACCAATAGCCCCATAAGATCCAAGAATCAAACATGAAGCTTTTTTACCCCACACACAAAGGGAAACACACATAAGGCTAAAAACACTACTTGTGCAAACTACACTTAAGGAAAGCAGGAAAGAAACTGAAAGCAAACTACTATATATAGCTAACCAAGAATGTTCACCCCCTCCTAGATCAAAGGGAAAATTTCTTAAGTCCCTTTCCTAGCAAGAAGACTTATGGTGGCAGACAAGTGGTTAAAAGAAAAGGAGATTTGGTGACCTACTCCTCTTGCCTGTCACCTGAGTTAGTTGGTATCTGAGTAGATCAGATTCAAACATGCTTCCAACATACATGTATTCTTCTTGTCCCAAGAGGCTTGTTGAATGTTGGTCCTTCATGCTGGTATATTTCACCAAAAAATCAATGGTTATTGGCTTATCACCATTAGCCCTTTGACATGTATAGCTCCCTTACAGTGCATCATGGTCTGACCCGTTTCCTTCTACTTCATTGCAGACTCTATCAGACTCATCCTCAACTTTATTTTGGCCTTCTCGAAGAAGGGAGACTATGGTGATGTCTGAAATGGACTCATAAAATTATTTATCATCCCACACAACATCGCCTCTTTGTTCAAAGATTTCTTCTTCAAGGCCTTCCTCTAGGAAGACAGACCTCTCCTTTTCCACCTTAAAGATTAGAACCTATAGATGTTCAAAGGTATTATTCTGATCCTCTTCTAACTCAAGCTCCTCAGTGTAGTCATCCTCCTCATTGAAGAAATAAGGAATTTCATCAAACAAAGGAGGAGAGAGCTTACCATGCTAATGTTCCTCTTCATATTGCTAGAACATCTGCATGTATGTAAAACCTACATCTTCTCCATTGCTGGTGATGTCTTCACAGGAAGCCTCCATGATGATTCTACCTTTGTTTTCACTCATGATAGCCCATTGGGAAACTACAACTTGGATCTTTTTCTCTTCACTCACCTCCTACAAAATAGGTTCTTCCTTGACAAGGGGTGAAGTGGGAAAACCATGTGGGAGAGGAGGTAGTCCTTGAGCTAGAATAAAATGATTCTCCTCCTTCCACTTGGCTAGCACTTCATTAATATTAGGTGCAACCTGATATCTCTCTTGTAAATGTGTAGGTGGGGTGTGTTTAGACATGGAATGTGTTGTTGGGTCTGAACCATCCATCACACACTGGTTGAGGAATCTCTCTCTGGATTCTAACTCTACAATTATCCTAGCTAGATCTTTTTGGAAAAGCCTTTCTTGGAGATCATAGGATCATGGGTAGGAGCAAATTTATCTTTTCTAAGGTTTTGAGCAAAACCTTTCTTCTCCTCTTTCTTTCCCCATGATTCCACTATTTCTCCCCAGGTCAGGAGGTTGCCATCATGGTGAAAGATCTCAGAATTGGAATTTCCCCTTTTGGTTGAAGGGCAACTAGGAGGGCTACTTGAGGGGATTGCATGAATGTTTTGAGCTTGATCATGGTAATATGAAGGAATACAAGGCCCATGATTTTGTGTAAAGGGATTATACATACAAAAGTGATTTTTGATGGCACCAGGCTGCTTAACCAGCTGATTCAACTTGGAGTTGCCATTGGTGTTGATGTAAAAGCCTCCAAAGGCTAGTCGGTTGAAGAACACACCAAAAATTCTTCAACTCTTTGGACACAACATGTCCTAGTTGGTCCCACTAGACATGCCAAAAACTATTGACATAGTGGATTGCACTTGGGGTAGGACATCTAGCTCTCGCCCTTCCACACGCAACAATGGAAACTCCCCTCTCACTTGTGGGACTGGCGAAGCTGGAGGGGAGAGTCTCTAGATAAGGGCTAGCTCCCTTTGATGTATCATTTAGGCCCTAGTTTCTCCTACTTCTAACAAATAAAATGTAAAAAGGGGGGATGAAAAGGGGGAGAGATATGCTAAAAATAGAACCTAAGCCTAAAAATGTAAAAAGGGTGATACACCAAAAAATGTTTGATCTACTCCACCTGAACATACACTTTCCACCAAGAACAAGCTCCCATACACTTCATCTAACATGATAAAACCTTCTGCATCAGTGGGTTAGGGGTTCATGGAGATACAGGGAGGAAATAACTATTAGAGGCATTCTGAGACACACTACAATAGCCTATCCACTTCACCTATACTTCTCTAGGGACAATTTTGATAGACCTATAAAAGGAAACACAAAAATGCACCAGACATGCTGAAATCATTCTTCAAAAGCATTGAAAAAATGACTTAACACAGAATCAAGGCATAGACACACTAAATATGCAAAACTCAGAATAGAGGTAAAAATGTTGTGTTTCGATTCAAGGTAAATTTCTAGCAGCTCTACCTTATAAGCCACGAGATATTTTTGGGTAGAGTTTTGGCTTAAGGATGAGAGTCAATCCCTTTTCTCAAATGAGAAGTTTACAAATTATAAAAAGAGGAAGATAAACTTGGTGCTTCTTGGGAAAGATTTTAGCACTCTTTTTTGCAAGTGGCCCATGTGCGTTTTGAACCTTGGGAAGAAGAAACCACTACTACTGATGTCATTCTTTAAAAAAGGCCTACTAGAACCATGTTGTATAACTGCCAAAATTGACTTTGGCATTCAAACATTAATTCAAGAACATGGCCACACCTCTTTCCTATAAACAAACTATAGTTTGTCCCCTCATCAATGCCAACTAGAGAAAATAGGCTACACCACTCATCTAGCAATAACTCACCTTCCCTTTACCACTTAGACACTTTATATTTTCTACTCCTTGTCTTCTTCCTACTCTTCCAGCCCTCAGGGGCAATCTTCTGGTAGGTCGTTATGTTCCTTGGGTTATTTTCATGATTTGGCGCTCAGACAATTCAAAACAAACAACTACTTCACTATGTTAAATTTGACATTCACATGGCTATCACCCAATGGATAGTTCATCTCCTTAAATTTGATGGTTTTTAGGATGTCACTATCCTCAACAAAAGTCATTGGGTCTTTCTTCTAGCTTTTCTGAGCTTTGGGTTTTTTCCTATGGATAAAAATCTATGAGAATTGGCTGCTTTGTCTTTTCTGTTAGGTGGTGGTCCTTTGCTTTGAACTAGCTCTTCCCCCAAATTCCTTTGGGCCTTTTGTCTAAAGGAATTCCTTCAAACAAAAAGTCTAAAAAAATTTGGCCTATCGCTTAAGTCTTTTGTCCCTTCTGTCTTCGATCTGCACTTTTAAATCCCTTCGACTCTTTTGAAGCTCTCTCTGCCCTTCACAAGGGCTTTTGGACCTTTGATTGTGCCCTTCAGCTTCCTTGGAATGTTTCTTTCCCTCCACAAGGGTTTTTAGACCTTTGGATTTAGGGTGCTTTGTTGAACTGACCCATTAAACCAATTCGTTGAACCAAAATTGGTTCAACAGTTCAATTGGTTTAAGACTACGCATTGAGCCCATCGAACCAACCCATAGAACCAACTCATTGAACTAGCTCAATGATTTAATACTACATGCCAATGCCAGGTGAACCAAGCCTTTAAACTTACCAATGAACCAAACGATTGAACCAATTCATTGAACTGGCTCAACGGTTCAACGAAGCGCGTCGAGCCCATTAAACTTTGCAATTGAACCATTTGATTGAACTAGAAGCTACTTTGAACTAATGTTGTTGATTTTAAATGTTAAACTAAGCCATTGAACCAAAGAGATTGAATCGAAGCATTGAACGAACATGTTGAACCAACTAAATTAAACTGAGCGATGAACCTTGCATTTGAACTAAGCCCAATTGAACTGTATGATTGAACCAATGGTTGAACCAACACATTGAACCTTGACTGCTGAACCAAGGCCTTGAACTTTGCTAATGAAATTGTCATTGAACTGGTTCAATGAACCAAGGCTGATTCAACCAAGGCATTGAACTAAGTGATGAACCAAGTGATTAAACCAGGCATTGAACCAAAGCATTGAACTAGTTCAATGGTTCAACCATGCCAACTTTTCTTGATTTTCTTCAAACAAGAGCTCAAAGAAGCCTTGTAAAACCCAAAACTCTCTGAACTGATCCTTCATGCACCAAAGACTAACATGTAGAGTGTATAGAAATCTAAAACCTACAGAGTCTGTAGAAATCCAAAACCTACAGATTCCATAGATTTAGACTTGCAAAGTCTGTAGAAATGAATAGATTCATGCAAATTTGAAAAATGAAATGGCCTAGAATAGTATGGACAAAAGGGGACCAATTTTTGCCCTGTTGGGCAAAAAATGGTCAACAGTTCGAATGCTAGTGTGATAGGCCCATACAGTGAAATGGATGTGTAAGTGTCAATCTTGACCTAAAGCACTAATGAATTTGAATAACATTTTGTTAAATATCTTATTAAAGGCTTCCACCTATCCATTTTCTTATGGATAGTAAGGTGAGGGAAAGTGTAACTTAATGCCAAATGCATCACAGAGACTTTGGACTTTCTTGCTCTTAAAAATTTACCATTATCAGTGATGATATTAAGGGGAACACTAAAATGATATTTGGTGTAGTGATTGATGAAGTCGACAATCTTCTCAGCTTTGGTAGAGATGAAAGGAATGGCTTTCACCCACCTAGTGAAATAATTAGTAGTAGTAATGATGGATTAGTGGAATTGTAATGAATGAGGATTTATTTTCTCAATAAGATATAAGCCCCATTATGAGAATGTCCAAAAGTCTTTAGATAATTGGAGGCCATGGGTAGGTGCATGGTGTCAATTATCATGTTGTTAACATTTGACACACTTATTTACATAATCAGAATAGTCTTGGTTAAGGTTAAGCCAATATTAACTAGGGTGAATGATGTGTTTAGCAATGACTAAACCAATAAAATATCCCACATAGATTCCATCATGCATTTCTTTGATGGCATGGGAAGCTTCATGACTATGAAGGCAATAGAGAAGGAGGCCATCAAATCCATGTATGTAAAGGATTTCCGCTAGTATGGTATAATGAGAAGTAATTTGAATAAGAGCTCTTTAGGAATTTATAGATAAGTTGGGGGGAATGATACCAAGGTTGAGGTAATCAAAAGTTTGTTCATATCAAATGTATGATGGAGAAATTTATACATTACAAATGATACGAAGGTTAGAATGGATATAATATGGGGTGACAAATTAAGGAATAGTAATAAATATTTTATAGTTAGAAGGCTGAGATGGGATTTGGGAAGTAAGGGAAGCCATTGTATCTGTGAACTTATTAGTTGATCATGGAACTAACTAGATAAGGTAATGATCAAAGGATGCTAAGAGTACATATATGATTTGTTTTTAATTTAGTAAGACGTAATTCTTACATTGATAACATCCATTGATCTAGTTCATGATAATTTTTGAATCATCAAAGACACTAATGGTCTTGACACCCAAGGCTAGAGTGGTTTGGAGACTTACAACAAGGACTTCATACTAAGCCACATTGTTGGTGTATTAAAATTCAAGTCTAAAGTAAAGGGGAAGAGGTTAACCATCAAGTGGAATAAGAATAACTATGGCACCCCCACCATGTTGGCATGTTGAACCATTGAAGTATGCGGTCATTTGATAGGTGGGGTCCTCTTGAGAAAGAATCACGATGGACTCATCCAGAAATGCAAGAGGAAGAGGTTGGTTATCTAGTAGAGGGGCTTTGACTAATTGATCAATAATCATTTCCCCTTTAATTGAATTCTATTGAAGGAACTCAATATAAAACTTAGCTAGAATTATGAGCCACTTATCCATACACTAATTTTTGTATGGTTTATAGTACATGTATTCGAGTGGGTCAATGTTAGTGATGACATAGGTTTTGTGATTAAGAAGGTAGTGGTGAAGCTTGGAGGCCACAAAGATGAGGGCGAGGCATGGTTTCTCAAGATGGGTATATCAAGTCTCATACTCTATAAGTGAATGACTTATGCAGTAGATAGCTTGCTCTTTATTCTATTCATCAAGGTGAGTGAGCATTTCCCCTAGGGAATGGTCAGTAGCATATATATAAAGGTATAAGGGTTGATCCTCTTTAAGAGGGGTCAAAATAGGTAGAGAAAGAAGGTATTATTTGAGTGAATTAAATGCTTTTTGGTAGTCCTTGCTCCACTTAAAGGAGGTTTATTTCTTAAGAAGATGGTGAAAAGGTTGATATCTATTAGTTAATTGAGAGATGAATTGACGGATTGATTGGAACTTCCCCTACAAGCTATGGAGTTGCTTAAGGTGGGTTAGAGGTGGCATTTCCAAAATTGCTCTGAATTTGATAGGGCCTACCTTAAATCCTATAAGGGAGATAATGAATCCAAGAAGCTTTCCGTAAAGGCCCCAAAAAATACATTTCTTGGGGTTATAAATGGATAAGGTATTTGAACATGATTTTGAGAACACCTAGATGGTCCTTGTGATATTTAGATTTACCAAGGAGAAGATCCACATAGTCCTTACTAATTCAATGGATTATATCATGGATGATATAAGGCATGGAATGTTGGTATGTTGCACCAGCATTCTTTAAACCAAATGGCATAACCCTATAGTAAAAGGTTTCCCATGGGGTGATGAAAGAAGTTTTATGTTGATATTTGGAGGTAATCAAGATTTGATTATATCTTGAGAAACCATCCATGATAGATAACATCTCATGGTCAATTCTAAGATCAAAAATTTGGTCAATGCTAGGAAACAAAAATTCATACTTTGGGTAATCAAGCTTAAAGTCACAAAAGTTGATACAAAGGAAAAGCCCCCTATGGGTTTGGTAATACAAATGATGTTAAAACCCCATTATGGATAATTAATGGGTTAGATGAAGTTGACAGATAAGAGGTATTAAATTTCCTCTTTTACTAAAAGGAAAATGTGAAGGTACATCCTATGAAGCTTTTATGTGATAAGTTTAACATTGGGATGGGTGACAATGTTATGGACAGAAATGGAAGCATCAATCTTGGGCATATCCTGATAAGACCAAGCAAATTCTATGCCATGGTCATGAAGGAAGGAAGGGTAATCCTATTATTCTATAAAATTCAAGGATTGTCTGATCTTGATAATGTGGGGGTTATCCTATGTACCCAAGTTGACATAAATGGTATATTAATTCAACATGGTTTGGTTTTTAAGAGGAAGGGTTTTGTTGATAGAATAATCCTTGCACCAAGGTAGGTGAGAAAGGAATCATCATCTTGATGTTGAATGGTGTTAATGGTAGGAGAATAATTTTTTACCATTTCAAGATGGATGAGAGAAGATTTTTAGTTTAGCCATCCTTTTGATAGGTCAAGGGGCATAAACTAATGGTATTATTAAAAAAAAGTTAGATGGGATGATATCAAAGTCCTCTAACTTTGAGGGAGATGGGGTTGGTGAGGATGGGACATCCTTATTGATGGTGGTGATAGGTTTTGGTGAGGTGGTTTCTTTTGGTGGGATGAATCCAAGGCCAAATAATTCATGAGGTTTTGAATTTTGAATACGGGTAACTCATGAGGTACCTATTCATAAAGTCCAAGGCCAAATGCCTTCCAAACACACCTACAAAGTAAGATTTAGCAAAGGCTAGTTTTTTGATATAAGAGAAGTCCAAGGTAATTAGTCAGATATGGGGTTTGGTAAAGGAAACAAGAAGTGGATGATTATTTCACTAAATTTTGAATCTATTTGATGTTTAAGGAGAAACATATATGAAGGGTAGTGATTAGAGATTAGAGGGAACCTAGATTGGTTATGTGCTATATCCAAATGATGTTGAGTACTCTTTGGCTAGGGATTACTACCTATAAATAAGAAAACACTTCCACCAAAAATATTTGTTAGTAGATATATGAGTGGGCTGCCAAGCTATGTGCTTGTTATTGGAATTGTCAAACTTCATTAGGGATGATAGTCCACTTTTTGAAACAGAATGGTAATGAATAACAAAATGAAAGAGAGAGTAAGAGAGATATTCATACTATTCTTGTAGTCTGAGTGCAACAGAGAGTGATATAGTATAGGTAATGTGGGTTATTAGTGTTTTTGGAGGTTTTTTAGGTAGGCTTAGAGAAATTGGTGGAAATACATAGTTGCTAACATTAGTTAGGCTGCTGATTTTGGTAAGGAGATATGACTAATGTTGATTATGTGACTGATGTTAATAGAAGTAGTAGGTTCTCAAGGATGTTGTAGGAGACTTTTTTGAGCTGAGAGGTAGATGTTGGTCAGGTTTGTGAGATTGGGAAGAGTCGTAAGGGAGTGGTAAGACTCAGGTGGGTCTAGATAGAGGGTTGGTATGTTTGAAGCAGAGGGAAATAGGTGGAGTTTTATAAATCCTTCATAGGGAGAGTCAATATGTTTTTAAAATGATAAATAGTATATCGTAAAGTAATTATAAAATGACTATTTAAAGAAATTACAAAACATAGAGATATACTCATCTAGTGAAATAGATGAACTATGAGTGCCATATAGATGGATTTGATGAGGCATGTTTAAAATAATTCATGAACAAAAAAGACAAGCATGTACTATTGGTTTATAAGAATCCACGCTCTATGTGGTCTATCAATTCTTAATCTAGAATGATTTGTACAAAGTAACAGTAAGCTTATATTCCTTCTCTTATCAAGTGTGGTATCTGTTAGGAAATGGTAGAAATGCAAGGTTAAGAAGAACATAGCTAGTTAGGAACTTATGTTAGGGGTGAGAACAAGTCATGGGTAGTTAGGATTAGGAGAGTAAGTCTTGAGGTGACTTAGAGGGTAATAATTAGTCTTAAGATGAGGTGGCCAGGTAAGGTGGCATAAGTATTTTTTAACTAACTTAATTAAATATTTTAAAACTAGTTAAATATTTTAAAATTAATTAAATATGTGAGGGGTAAAAACATGGGTTAGGAAGGCTAATTATTAAAAGGGGATTGAGGGGGGTTTTAACATAGGGAGTTATGTACATGTGTGACATTATTTTTGTGTCTATATTTACCCTTTTTTGTCTTGTAATTTGTACTAACAAGTTGTAGAACAAAAAAAAGAATTGCATGCTCTAGGTATGAGATGAGGTATCCCCCCTCAAAATGGGAATCGATAGAGGAGAATCTGGAAGCAGGTACTAGTTTAATAAGGAGTTAATTAGGTAGGTAGATGTTGAGTTAACAGGTTGAGTATTGGTATATTCTAGGTGGATGTGGTAAGATCACTACTTACGTATATAATACTATGAGTTATAGTCAACATAATCAATAACAAGTAAAGGCAAAAAGGACTCAAATAGAAATAACCAAATCATAGCTTGTAAGTGATAGATGATAAGGTTAAAATGATCAAAGTTGTAGTTTGAATGGTCCATGTGTTCTACGTATTTGAGGTAGGAAGTGATCCTGGTACACAAAAAAGGTTTCAAGTGATAGTATTGGCTTAGTTAAAATCCAAAATACATGATATACATGTGTATGTGCAATATCTAACTATAATGAGGTAGCATAAATGGTCAAGACAATCAATTTAAGGGTCATTCAAAAGGGTCAATGGTTGAGGAAATATTTGTTATCTTTGGTCAGAGTTTTCATGGGTGGAGATTTAAGTGATCTCCAAGGTCGTTTGTCATGGTTGGGGTTGAAAACTCTAAGTTTAAGGTTATCAATGTCAGTTATGTCACCGATGTTGATAGGAAGTATCACTGACATCGATGCCTTAGGTTAATATTGATGACATCAGTGGGTGACCAAATATGATAAAAAGGGGTTTAGTAGCTGACCAAAACTCATTTGTGATAGTTGATTGGAGAAAAAGAGCTCTAAATGTTGGTAATAAGATAGCTCTAACCTATCTATTTGTGGTGAGTTGGTAAGAGATAAGTGGTTGAGAAGAGTGTGTCAGAGTGAGGGTTAGATTGAGTGCTTGGTAGGATATGGTGTGACCAAGAGAGTGTTGGTATGGGCATATAAGTTAGAGGTAGGAGGGGACCCAGCTAGGGACATGTCACCACAAGTGTTATCTATTTTATCTCAAAGGAGATAAAGAGATGAGGTAAGATGCTCTTTGAGTTGAATTTGAATTTAGGGTAGTTAATTTGTTATGTGGGCTAAATTGAAATTTTTTAGGGGTGATGTGTAATTAGAGGGGTATTAAATGGGGTAAGGGTATGTTTGGATGAATTTGGGATGGGTTAGGGGTAGTTTTTAGGAGAAAACTTAAATTTTGGAGGTAGTTATTCAGCCCTAGGGCCAAACTAGTAATCAATGTTAGTGGGGCTCATCAATGTCATCCAAAAATGGTGTCTATGTCAGCTGACACTAAGCACTAATATCAGTATATAAGATTGATGTCAGTTACCTTTAAGACCCCAAATAGAAAGAAAAGGTCAATTTTGGATCCCTAGTTGAGTTAGTCAATGTGCCTAATGGTTGAGTTAGCTTCAGAAGACCTCATGTCAATTGAGTGATACCTACATAGCTTGAGTGAAGGCCTCATGCCAATGTAGTTCTCCCAGTGCATAGGGAAAAAAGGGTGAGATATGATTAAATTTTTCTTAATATAAGTGGTTAGGGAAAGGGAGGTTAAAATAGGTCATGGGACCTAGGTCTTAAAAGATAGGTCATGGGGTTGAGGGTGTGAGATATAGGCCATTGGGCCTAGAGTTTAAGATAGAGGCCATAGGGATTAGTGTTCAAAGATAGGAAGTTGGGCCTAGGGTTGAGAGATAGGTAGTTAGGCCTAGGATTTAGAGATAGGTAGTTGGGTCTAGGGTTTAGAGATAGGAAATTAGGTATAAGGTTTAGGTGGGTTAACATGTTAGATAGTTAGGTGGGTATGTGACTGAGCTAACCTCAAAAGAACCCATGTTGATTTAGTGATGCCTACATATCCTAGGTGAGGGCTTGAGGGCCCAATGTAGTCCTCCCAAAGAGAAGGGGAAAAAGGGTGAAGGTTTATATTAGAAAATATGTGACTTGAGGTTTATGTGTCTAGATGTAGGCTGGGTAAGAGTTGACATTATGAGATTGACTACCTACACTACTAATAAGGATGAGGAGGGATGTCACCATGGATGAATGGGATTACATGGTAGCCATAGGGTTAGAAAGAGTGTGATGATATTTTCAATTTGCATGTGATGTTAGCTTGATGATAGCTTTGATAGAGAGGTGGGATCACACCACCAACACTTTCCATTTGCCTATTAAAGAGTTGACACTATCATAGGAGGATGTGTATAAGATTTTATGTTTACTACTCTAGGGTTAGGATCTCTTATCATGTTCAAGAGAAAATCATGATATTCACATTATTTAGAGAACATGTTAGTGAGCTGGCCTATCACTCAATGAGATTTGCATATGAGCCACTATAGACTATCAATGAGGAACAACACTGATTAAGTATCCTGATGATGATAGGTATTATAGTATATGCACTACTAGACATATATGGGGGGATATTTACTATTGAATTGATAGGTATGTTAGCATAGATGGTTGAGTATTGGATAGTGTATGCATGGGGACCAACTTTTTTTGCATAGTTATATAGAGAGTTATGGGGTTTGAGGCTATGATGATGGTACAGTTTATGTGTTAGGCATTTACTCCATTTTTAGGCATATGAGCACATCATGGTGACATGGCCATTAGGGCTACCCACCATGATTGTAGTTAATTTCAAGGTCAGGTTTAAATGGTGGAGAGAGGCTATGGCCCAGACATGAGTAGATGGCATAGTGTTGGGAAATGATTATTATAGGCATATGATATATGGATTGATTCTAATATATATTGTTGAGAGGCCCTACTTGACATACCCTACATTCAGAGGATAGGTAAAGTAGCTTGTCAATTTATATAACATGTTATGGGTTAGAGGGAGATGAGCTAGAGAGTTAAAGATGATACATATAGCATGGGCTAGGAGAAAATTTGGCTTGTTATAAGATGTGCCTCCTACCTTTCCTATATATAGGAGGGATGATATAGAAGCACTCATACCTTTGCCCTAAGAGATAGATGGTTTAGATTTTGAGGAGATGCTAAAAGTCCCAGGTGTAGTAGATCATGGATGCATAGTAGCTTATCTTGTGTGGTGGATATGTTTGTATCCCATGGTTCAAGTCAAGAGGCCACCACTAGATTTATAGGGAGTGATGTGTGTGTGTGTGTGTGTGTGTGTGTGTGTGTGTGTGTGTGTGTGTGTGTGTGTGTGTGTGTGTGTGTGTGTCTGTGTGTGTGTGTGTGTGTGTGTGTGTGTGTGTGTGTGTGTGTGTGTGTGTGTGTGTGTGTGTGTGTGAGAGAGAGAGAGAGAGAGAGATGTAGCCATACAAGCCTAGGATGTAGTGGTATAGGCTTGAGATGTAGTAGTATAGGCCTGAGATGAAGCAAAAACATAGGTGTTAGTCTTATATGGGTAGGTTATGACATTATAAGGACAAATCAAGGGATTATAGGGCTAGGTTACTGTAATGCTAGTTTAGAGAGATAGTTTGAGAGTAGTAGGATAGGTTACTCCTCCTCTACCATTGAGACCATTACATGGTCTTATAGTAGGTTTGTTGGGTCCATCATAGAATGTATCTCTAGCAAGGTAAAAGACTGCTTTAGATGATATTACATACTATGAGAGAGCCATTAGGGAGTTTTCATAGATTCAAAGGTATAGAGAGTAGGAGAGATTAGTGACACATGTCATGGCTTCTAGCTCACGTAGATGTAGATAGGAAGAGAGTGGTGATGATATTGCTTCTTCATGACCATGACTATAACCTTGAGTATTCTGAGGGCCAGATGATATTTTTGATGTTGTGATATATGTTGTATACACAACAGCCTATGAGCTGAAGATGAGAGATGTTATTTTTGAGAGAGAGATGATACTGATATGATTCATGGATGTATATTCATATTCAATGTATATGTATGTATGTATGTATGTATGTATGTATATATATATATGAGATTTTTTAATTTTAAAATGCGTTTATGTGATGGTGATGATGTTGAAGCTATTGTAATGATGTGGATGTTTATGTTATGTTAATGTTGAGCATCTTAGTTGAGTTAAACTAGCATTTTCCAAATGTGTGATGGCATATGCATAGTTGATTGGTTAGCTTCACCTTAGCATTTTTCTATATTTGTGATGGTGTATGCTTAAAAATGAATGGGTTAGGTATCTTTCTATATTTCAGCATTTTTCCATTTTTGTGATGGTGTATGCTAAAAATAAATGGTGTAGGCTTGATAGTTTTCTTATTTATTCTTGTTTATAGAAACTATGGTTACATGTTTGGTGTATTTCACATGGGATTATATGAGATGGATTAATGGGCAATGGTTTTTTAGTTTTATTATGGTTTTGGGTAGTTATTTGAGTATCTTTGCTTAAGATGGATATGTGAGTGATAATATTTGCTAAACACATAACTCTAAGAATTAAGAAAGATTGATAGAAAGGAAAGAAGGTGATTGAATCTTTTTGTGAGATGTGATCTCAAAAGAGAAATTGACATGTGATTGAGATGGGAATGAAAGAGGCATGATGCTCACATATTGGCAAAGACCATAATCAAAATGTAAATAGGCTCAGGAGTATGAGCCTCTTTCATGCATTGCATCATTTGACTATTTGTTTGATAGAGAAGCATCATACTCACCTTGTTTCAAGTGAGTTCAAAGTCCCCTGAAAGAGCATGAGGATTAAAAGGTCAAAGTAATTAGAGTGTTTGTGTATCATAACCTTCTTAGTGGGGATGGTACACCCCTTCTATGGGTGACCCGAGAGCAACTATGGGCAAGTCCATGGATTAAAGTTTTTTTTATTAGGGTAAGATGATCAATGTAGGAAGCCTACAATGGGATTTTATTTATGTTGAGGTCATATGAATTTGATCAATATGAGAAGCTTTGAAGTGATTATTTCCCTTAATAATAGAGCTTGACTTAGCCATCCTTTAAGGGAGTGGTCTAAGATTTTTTTTTAATAGTTGTCCTCCAAGGGAGAAATATATTTATAGTATCAAGGATATGTTATGTAGTTGTCCTTCAAAGGAGAAATCTATTTATAGTATCAAGGAGAAGTTATGTAGTTGACTTTTAAGGAAGCAGTCTACATTTAATGACATGAGAGATTATAACTTGTCTATGTATCCCATTTTTTTAACTTTAGTCATGGATAGGAATATAGAAGCTTAGAGTTTTTCCACTTTCAGGTCAAAACCATAACACTTCATAGGTTAACTAAGTGTGTAGGAATAGGGGTTAAGAGGAAGGAAGATGAATGTAATATGGTTTCTTAAAGGATGAGATCAAGTTAAACATGAGGTGAAGCATCACTTGATTAACAAAATAATGGTCATAGGTTCAAAACATTCATCTCCTTTCCTCTTAAATGATGAGATGATTGTAATATGGTTTCTTAAAGGATGATATCAAGTTAAACATGAGGTGAAGCATCACTTGACTAACAAAAGAATGGTCATAGGTGCAAAACATTTAAAGGCTCAAGTTCTATCATTCCTTCATAAGAAGGTAAGTGATAAGTTCCTAAGCCATACTTACGAGTTATGATGTAGGGTCCAAGCCAATAAGGAGTAAACATACCCCTTTTGATTTTCTCCATATTCATCACATGTTAATTTTCCTTTAAGACAAGATCTTTGATATTGAAATATCACTCCTTGAGGTTTTTGTTGTAAGCACATTTGATATGCTCTTGATAGATTTGGAGGTGGTTGAGGGCTATGAGATGGAATTCATTAAATAACTCAGGTTGATCCAAATTTTCATAGCAAAATTAATCATTAGTATGTCTTGTAGAGAGATGTAAAGAGAGGGAATCTAGACCTCAAGAGGCAAAACAACTTATGTTCCATAGAGCAATGAAAAAGGCATAGTACCTATAGGGGTTTGAATGCTAGTGTGGTAAGCTCATAAAGTAAAGGGAATGTGCATATGCCAATCATTTCCAGTATCATTGACTACTTTCATGAGGATTTTGGTTAAAGTTTTATTATAATCTTATACTTTTCCATTTGCTTATGGATAGTACAGTGATGAGAACCTTAGTTTGAATCCAAAAGCATCACAAAGATTTTGAAGTCTGGTTTTTGAAATATTTGCCATTACTTATTATAATTTTATGGGGGACACCAAAATGATAGATGATGTGATGGTAAATAAAGTCAAAAATTTTGTTAGCCTTAATGGAGATGAGAGGAATGGCCTTGACCCACTTGGTGAAGTATTTAGTGGCAATAATGTTGGAATAGTGATACAGAGATGAATGAGGGTTAATCTCACTGATTAGATCCAAAACTCATTGGGAGAATGGCTAAAAGTATTTGGTATGGTTTGAAATGTGAAATAGGATATCATGTTGTTGATATTTGATGCAATGCTAAATGTAATCACCATAGTCTTGATGGAGTGTCAGCCAATAGTAGCTGAGTGGAAGGATACGTTTGGAAAATATTTTACTATTAAAATATCCACCACAAATATTGTCATGGAATTTATTAATGGCAAAGGTGATCCCAGTATTAGTGAGGCATCTAATTAGGAGACCATCAAAACCTCACTTATAGAGAAGTCCCCCTAGCAGAGTGTAATGAGCAACATGTTTTATGAAGGCACATCTCCCATTATTGGAGAGGTGAGAAGGGGTAATAGAAAAGGAGAGGTAATCCCTAAGTTGCTTATACCATAAGTCATGTGGGTTTTGGGTTTATTACCTTAAAAAATATGTTAGTTGATACATAAGAGGGAAATGTTAAGTGATGTATAGTGACATATATTTTTGAGAAAGAGGGTGAAGAGGGTATGTGTGAAGGAAGAGAAACCATTGTGTCAACAAACTTGTTTATAGATCAAGGAACAATTTGTAAGAGGTAAGAGTCTAATGATTCCAATAACATATCTACACAATGTTTATATCATTTCAAAATTTCATTTTTACATAGGTAGGAACCATTAACCTGGTTAACTACTAGTTGGGAGTCACCAAAAATCATTATTGATTTGACACCCAAAAAAAAGCCATTTGAATCCCTAAGATCAAAGCTTCATATTCAGCCATATTGTTAGTACATTCAAAATCTAGTTTAAATGATAAAGGCATAGGCTCACCATCAATAGGGATGAGGATGAACCCCAAACCCCCATCATGTTGACATTTAGACCCATCAAATAACATTATCATTTTATAAGAGATGTCATCAATGGGCGGTGTTGTGATAGATTCATCAAGGAATTCAAGGTTTGAAGGTTGGTTATTAGGTAAAGGGGTGGTAACTAAATAGTTAATGATTGTTTGACCCTTGATAGACTTTTGTTAAATAAATTCAAATTCAAATTTAGCAAGGAGCATAATCTACCAAGCTACACATTTATTATGATATGGCCTAGAATGTATTTATTTAAGGGGATCAATATGGGTGATGATGTAGGTTTTATGATTTAAGAGGTAATGATAGAGCTTGGAAGCTACAAATACTAATGTGAGACAAAGATTTTTGGTATGATTATATTGAGTTTCATAATAAATAAGTGTGTGGCTTATGTAGTAAACCACTTGTTCTTGATGGTGATCATCTCGATGTCCAATCATAACACCCCAAATATTGGTATGTTGTAAAGATGTAAAGGTAGAAAGGTTAGGGGGACCATATAAGATGACCGTCCCAATATAGGGATCATAATTGGAATGTATATGAAGCTTTACATACTCTTGTGGAGTATGAAACATTTTGAGTGTCAACAAATGATATTCTCCAAGTGATAGATGCTTGAAAGTTTCCTCTATGGGGTCTTTTTTATGAATTTATGTTATTGGTATCTATGTAATTAGGGTAGTCGAACTTGTGGAAGCTTCAAAAGTATAATGTGAAGGAGATGATGTCTTTAATGGAATGATAAAATCATTGGGGCTATAAGTGATGTTGCATATTTTGAAAGGAGGTGGGTCAGTGAGAATAACATGTACTTGCCCATTGTGCTCAAACATGACACAATGGTTTAAAGTCGAGGTCAAAGATGCCATAGCACATATTCAAGGTCATCCAAGTAGTATGTTATATTAGAACTCTCTTTCTACAATGTATAAGAGCTCAAGAATTATGTAGGGACCCACATGGATATGTAAGACAATAGTGCCCACCATAGTAGTTATGGTATCATTAAAGGAGTGAAACATCACGTTAGTTTGAGACATGTAATTATCAAGAAGGGCTAGTTATTTATAGGCATGGGTGGATCTAATATTAATACTAGCTCCTCTATCGATCATGACTATTTTGACATGAGTTTGTTCGATATATGCAGTGATAAAAAGCATAGAATCCTGATCTTTAGGGTGTTAAAGTGGAATTTTTGAATCACTAAAGGAAATCAAGGAGATGGTGTTAAGAGAGCTAACCAAAACTATAAGAGCCTAGGGATCATCAATTTATACTCAATTGATTTCAAGGCACTAATAAAATCTTGATGGTGTTGGGGTAATTTTTGGATTAACTCATATAAGGACATTTTCATAGTGGTTTGGTGAAGTTGTTTCACCATCAAGTTTTGAATAACTTCTAAAGATGTTAGTTTTAGGACACCCAAGATGGAAATATTGAGATTCAAAGGAGGAGTGTCTTTGGAGAAATGATGATCCCAAGGGGGTAGTGACATTTACTTTCCTTTATTAATATTATTTTGTGACCATGTGGCCACATTAACCATGTTTATTTGAAACATAGGTGAAGGAGGTGGCAAAGGGGGTATGACAACATCTTTGGGTTTGAATTCAGGTGGAATGGTATGAGGCATTATGGATGCCATGGGTGGAATAGTAGTAAGGTTAATGAGAGTATCAATAAAGAGAATTTTGATATCAAAGTGTTGTCAAATGACTATCATGAGAGATTTACAACTCTCAGTATCATGTCTAGGGGAATGATGATATATACACACTTGTATATCATTGAACCAAGATCACTTCAGTATAAGAGGGTTATAAGACTTAATGATAAGAATAATTATTATAGAGGATTGTAACTACTGGCATAGGAAAAAAGAGCTAAGATCTTATGAGTGGGCTAACACTTGTTTTTGTAATGGGGGTTGACACCTTATTTGGTTTAGGTGTCACGACGGTGATTTTATGTGTCACATTTTAAGGTGTCAGTGGAACCACATGTTTTTATGACAATTTATTAGTGGTAGGTGTCATGGTGTCAGTTTTGAATGTCCTAATAGGTGGTAGAGGTTGTAGTGGAGGTAAAATAGCCTTTAGTTTTGCTTGGATCGATGATACCCCAACTAAAGTAGAGGGATGTGGTCCCAAAATTTAAGTCAAAATTGAGGGTGGAAGAGGGAAGGATCAATGAGATGTAGGAAGCTTAAAATTATTCCTTAGTTTGGGTTGTAAAACTCCAACTTGCGGTTTGAGAGTTAGATCTAATTTCACCTATGGATGAATTAGATTAGAGATTGGGTAAACACCTAAAGACTTGATCTACTTTAATGTGTTAGATGCCTATGAGGGTGAGGGTTCTAACATAGAAATATGAGTTTTTAGTGATTTTGGTGAATAAGATATAAAAATTTTTAAAGACCTTGGGGTAAAGGGTAGTGAGATGATTGGTGGTAGAGGATGACACTTGTGTAGGATAAGGAGTTTTGAGTCAGTTCCAAAATTCTGCATGATATAGCTTCATGGAGTCAAGAAATTCTAGATTTCCCACTAACCATGACAAGGGTTTAGATGAAGTTGATGTAGGGATTTTTATTTATTCTTTAAAAGGCTTAGGTGATTGAGAAAGAGGTAAATTTTTATCCTCTACTACCTTGGGCCAAAGATAAGAAATAACCACAATAGGGTCTTCTTCAACAGAGATGGGAGAAGAGGCATTGTCTTCCATGCGTGGGGGAGAGGTAGGTGAAGAAGGATCCTGAAGGGGGTAGAACATAGGTATAATTGATCCATATTCATGTGGGTGAATAATAGGTAAAGTATGATCTTCCATAGGTAAAAGAAGTGGTAAAATTGTTTGAATTAGAGTAGGCATAATAGGTCTTTTATTTAATATAGGGGTAGATAACACTAGCTCCCCTAGGTTTGAAGGAGGTGTAGATGTGGTACTACCTTCCATCGATGTAGGAAAGGTAGGTGAAGAAGGTTTCTCAAGATATTATAGCATTGGAATGATGTTCCCCTTAACATATATTTGATGAATAAGTAAGATGTGGTCCTGAAGTGGTAAGAGGATAAGTAATATGGGTGTAAAAAGAACTAACAATGCAGGCTCCTTTTGTGGAAAGAGGAGAGGTAAAGGAGGCCCTTCCTCACATGGGAGTGGAATGGGTGAAGTGGAATCTTATACTTGAGGAAGAAGAATGGGTAAAACAAACTCCACTGATTATGGGGGAGGAATAGGTTGGATTGGAGGTAAAGGAAATACCATATTGAATTTATAGATATTATGATCACATGCATTATCAGTCATGGTCTGAAAAATATTTTGATTGGGTGAATGGTTAGGAAAAGGCTATTTGAAAACATACATATTTTGATTATTAGGCACATTAGGGTTATCCAAGATGAGATCACCCCTATGAAGCATGTCTTGAACAATGTTCTTGAATGTTTTATAATTATTATAATTGTGTCCTTTGACTCGATGGTAGAAACAAAAATCGTCCTCCTTGTACCAAGTAGGAATAGGAATGAAGGGATAAAACTATATAAGAGGCTTGATTTGAGGAAGGGTTATGGCTCCCTATTGCAATAGTTTTTCTAAAATGGAAGTATATGACTCCCTAATGGGAGTGTATCATCTTTGTTCATATCATTGTTGGAATTACTTGGTCGTATTTTATGAGGTCAAGGAATTAGGTTAGTTTGTGGTTGTGGAAGAAGTTGATTTAATAACCACCACAATAGTGTAGCCTTTAGATTTTTGGTTAGAAGGAGAAGGTTTTGAAGAAGATGAGTCATTTGATTTGGAATTGGAATTCTTAATATGTAACTTGACTCTATCTTCATCTATAGCCTGGATCTTGATTTTCTACACCATTGTAAAGGCTTCATCAAAAGTGAAAAAAGTTTATACTCAAAGTGTGGATCAAATGTCATTAGCACATGCCCTTGAGAAGATATAAATAATCTTAGGTTGGGGTAAAGAGAAGGATATTTTATTGATTAATCCTCTCCAATGAGTGATAAAATCTATGATAAAATCATCATCAAATTGTTTAATAGATTAAAGGTCTGTAATAGAAACTATTTTAGAAATTTTTATAGTTAAATGGTCTAGGAATAATTATCCGAGTCAGATAAATGAGAAAAGGGAGTGCCAAGTTATAGAGCTATACCATTCCATGGCATCACTCGAAAGAGACATAGGGAAGGTGTAAAGTAGTAATGTTGATGTAGGAAAATGTACCCAGTGACAGAAAGTCGAACTCCTGTCTTCTCCTCACAACATGGAAACTCCTCTCTCACCTGTGGGATGGCGAAGCAGGAGAGGAGAGTCTCTAGTTAAGGGCTAGATCCCTTTGATGTATCATTGTTTGTTTCAGGCAGTGAAAAATATAGATATATAGATAAACTGGGGGGAGAAGGGCGAAAGATATAGGAAAACAAACAACCTACTCTAAAGAGGTGATACACCAAAACAAGATGACCTTCTCACACCCACTCTTGAATCAAACAAATACATACATACACTCAGACTTGGCAGAAAGACCAAGGTGCAAGAAATTAGTAGGGAGGTTCTTATGAAAACACAGGAACAAGGACTCACCAAGATGATATGAAATACATACTGTAAATGACTTCCTCTATTTTATACTTCCAAATAGAGCTCTCCTCCTATTAGCTACAAAAAATGGTGGCTTGTGAATAGTTGATGTGTTGGTGCTTGAACCTGTGAGAGCATTAGAAGACAATGAATGAACACAAATCAAACACTCAAAACATACATAGAGTATCCATACAAGAAGAGGTAAAAATTTGTCTTTATTTGATTGAAGTGAAAATTTTAGCAGGGCTATGCCTTGTAAAATTGTCAAAAGATAGATTACAAAATGAACCAATTTGCAACATATATCCCAGAAAAGACCAAGAGACTCCTTTTGGCACTTTCCTTACAAGTGGCTGCTTGAGTCTTCATTGGGAAGAATAAAAATATTGTTTTTGACATCAAAAGTTCTATTGGGACCATGTTTTCTGCCTTATCTCTTCCTATTTTGTCTTATCTAGCCTGATCGGCCCCCTAGGGGTGAACTTTCAGCTAGTCACTTCACTTTCTGGCTCTTTCTAGAAATATTTCTTCTTTATTTTCTTTCAACACACTAGCTATCTCATTATCAAACTTGACGTCCTCCCTGGACGTCCTCGTGCCTTACTAGCTCCTAGTCGCTTGCTCTTTTCGTGCGGGCACCCTTCCTTTTGCTAGTCGGGTCCATGTTGGCTGCTCGGTGGCCTTCCTTTTCCTTTGTCATTGGCAGGTTGTGTGGACAGCTGATAGCTCTTTATTTTGCTTCATGGACTGTCATGGACTATCATGGACTACCTTAGTCCCTTCGTGCCTTGCTTGGATGGCTGTCAGGCTTTGAAAGTCCCGCAGGCTTTGTTCGGGCTATTTCCTTGTGGATAAAAAGTCCATAGAAATTTTGCCCAAGCTTGTTTGCTTTGTAATCTCATATAATTTTGTCCACGAACATTTCCCATGGATAAGAAGTCTACAAAAATTCCACCTATCTTTTTTTATTTTCCTTTAGACTTAGCCATGCCCGAACTTGAACTATGCTCGAATTCCTTTGGGACTTAACCAATTTTAGCAATTTTGAACAATTCCAAACCTTGAATGAAAAAAACTCACCCGATCCTTTCCTTTGATGTTAATCCATGGGCTTTGGCCTTGAAATGTGCTTGTCTTTTTGATTGACTTGAAATTCACCTGATTTCCTCTTTGAAGCACTTGCCTTATGCAAGGACGTGAACATGAAATTGAACTAGGCCGAAACAATGAACTACTAAACCAAAGTGCTAGGCTAATGACCAAAGTATTGAACTGAGTTGGAACAAGGCCATTGGACTGTATAACCTAGAAATGATTGTTTTCAAAAGCAAGGGGAGAAGGTGAATGATTTTGGCTTGCGAGCAAAATTGGTCAATAGATTGGCGACTCATAGGGGAAGTGTGCCTGCTATGCTTAGAACCCAGTTGACTTGCATTCCATTGGGTGCAGAGTTAGATGTAGCTACAACAAAATTTAACAATAGCTCCAAAATATCGAGAATCAAACATGAAGCTTTTACCCCACATGCGAAGGGAAACACACAAGGCTAAAAAACACTACCTATGCAACTGCACTTAGGGAAAATAGGAAAAAACAAGGGAAACTATGTACAACCAAACCAAAATTTAGTGGTAATGCTTCAGATCTATCCCATTAACTAGGATATGTAGTTCTTTACCATACAACCTAGAAAGTTGGAATGCATTGTGTTGCTTGCACTGAGTGATCATGTAAGGACCACTCCACAGGGCATTGAATTTTGCATGCTTTCTAGGCTTAGCTCAGTATTTGTCCCATTTCAAAACAATGTCTCCTTTAGAGAAATCTTTTGACAATGATTTCTTGTTGAAGTGTCTTTTTACTTGTTGTTGGCAACTAGACATAGAAGCCATGGCATGGTCCCTTATCTCTTGGAGCTCCATTAGCTCACATAGCCTGACCTCCATGCTGGTTCCTTCTTCTAATTGTAGCTGATGGGTGAGATCCAATGCTGGTAGTTCAAGTAAGATGGTAAGCCTAGCTTCCCTTCCATATACAAGTGTATATGGAGAACTTTTGAATGATCTCTTCAGAGTGATTCGGTTGGCCGATAGAGCTATCTTGAGCTTGGCATGCCAAGTTCTCTAATTTTCTTCCATGGTCCTCTTTATAATTTTGATCAAATTCTTGTTGGTGGACTCAGCTAGCCCATTCCCCTATGGGTAATAATTTGATGAAGTGTTGAGTTATATACCATAGCATAGCGCCCATTCACTAGTTTTGGTTCCCAAAAAATCCAAGGCATTCTCTGAGATTATGGTGGTTGGGACCCCAAATCTTGTCACCAGATCTTCATAAAACTCTAGGACTACGCTTTCATTTGCCTCTTTTAGAGCAACAACCTCCACCCACCTGGTGAAATAATCCATAGCAGTCAGGACCCATTTATGTCCAGCACTGGAGGGAGGATTGATCATCCCTATGAAATCTAGGCCCCACTGCATGAATGGTTACTCAACTTGAATGGGCTGTAGAGGCATGGTAGCCAATCGCTATTTTTTGTAAAAAAGTGCACACTTCTGGCACTTTCTTACCTAGGCATGGGTGTCCTTGAAAAGAGTAGGCCAAAAATAGCCAGCTCTCATTATCCTTGCTGCCATAGCTCTAGGGGCAAAGTGACCACTTGCTAGTCCATCATGGAACTCAGCCAATACCTTAGCAGCCTAGTTTGGGTCAATGCACCTTAGGAGGACCCTGGAGAAGTCCCTCCTAAACAATACTTCATCAACTAGGACATAAGGGAGAGACTGGAGTCTAAAATACCTTCTTCTAGTCTTATCAAGACCCTGTGGGTACTCACCGGTAGTAAGGAAATGTCTCATGTCCAGCATCTAATCCTTTATGATAGCTATGCAAGCAGCTTGCCCTTGAAGATCTCAACTCTTTCATAATTCTCCTCTTTGGTTATGATGCATGCCTTGTCATTTCTTAATTGGTCATCTCCATTGAAGATGCTCTCAAGCGTGACAAAACCCTTAGGGAGTTTATTATTCTTTAACTAAACAATTTGATTGTTGTATTGCTACTGCAACTTCATCTGGTTGAGTGTTGCAAACTCAGCTTCTTCCTGTAGGAAGAGAGCTATTTGTTGGTTTCTTTTGAAGACTTGCCAATTTCCAATATTATCCAGGATAAAGGGCTGAATTACCGCTTTCAAGTGGCATGAGCCATAACCTCAGCCTATTTCCTTTGAAATGTCAAACTGAGTGCCAATTGCTACCAGCCTATCCACCTACTTGTTTTGTTCTCTGGGAATGAAAATATTATTGAAAGTGAGAAAAAATTCTATCAAATCCTAGATTCTATGCTTGTAAGACTTTAGCAAAGAATTCTTGGTCAGACTCAGGCCTTTCACCTGATTTACAACCAGCTCACTGTCTCCCAACACTTGTAACTCTTTGATCCCTCTTTTTCTTACCCATTCCAACCCTTGGATTAGAGACTCATATTCTAAAACATTACTTATGCAAGAGAATTGGAAATGAAAAGCTGAAAAATACCTTTCCTTTGAGGGAGAGACCAACATTGCCCAACCACCAGCTCCCAGCTTGCTTCTAGAACCGTCAAAATATAGCTACCTTAAGCCAAGACCTTCTTTGCTTGCCTTCACTATATTAGGCATGAAATCACCTTCTTCGTGCATGCAGTAGACTCCAAGGTCTACCTCCTCAATGAACTTGTATGGATCATGCTCAGAATTATCATTTCCCCACTCATCCAAGAGTAAGTCTGTGACTCCTTCAAGAGCAGAAGATGAAGATTGGTATGTCTGGGACTCTTCTGGGTCAATGATGGTGTAACTGACATTTGCTGCCTTGGGCGTGTATAGTTCTAGATGGTCCTTGTAGAGTGGCTCAGAATTAATTTTTACCTTGGTCCCATACTTGGTTCTAAAAACTAGATATGACCAATTCACTGCTAGATAGCCACCTATCTTCGATGTGAAGTCCCTGGACAAGCAGATTGCGAAATAAGGGGGAACGTCTGCCACCACTATATCATGGGGAATTGAGAAGGTTGGACAAGCATGCAATGTTAGGCCTAAACCCTTCACAATTCTAACTATTTTTGTAGGTTTCCCATCCAACTGTAGGACTCCTTTGTTCATTTCTTCATACTTCAGTCCCATCTTGTCAGCAATACACTTGGGCATCACTGAGGTGCTGGCCCCACTGTCAATTATGCAATTGTGTTCCATTAAATCCCCAATAACCAAGGATACATAAAAATGGGGAGTTTTCACTTCTTTCTTTACCTGACCTAAAGTGGGAGGTTGTCCATTGGTCATCAAGACATTATCCATGTTTGCTGGGATAACTTGCTGATCCAGCTCATGCAATTCCTTCTTCAATACGTCCTTCTGGCTTGGAAGAGACAATGAATCCCATAAAGAGATATTCATATGCAGATTCTTCATCTATTCCGCTATATTGACTTGGGGACTGCTTCCCTTCACATTTTCTTTTGGTTGGATCCCAACCAGAGCTGTAGGCTAAGGCGCTAAAGGTATAGATGGCTGCCTAAAAATTGGGGCTTTTTGAAATGAGTGTGATGGAGGAGGTGTTGCTACCACCTGAGTGGTAGCCTGGGCTTCTCCCACTACTCTTCTTTTGAACCTCATGTTGGCTACAACACAATCAGCCTAATTGTTTGTAGTGCCCACATAATTAACTAAGTAAAATTCCCCTTCCATATGATTCATGAGAGTGGAATCAGGTTGGGCCTGATTGCTACTCATGCTAGGTTATATTGAAGGCTCAAAGACTTGAGATTGAGTGGCTATTTGGTTGTCTACATTCTAAAAATAGTTCATCATCTCATTTGTGTAAACAACCTGTTCTTGACCATATCCCATGGTCGAATAACCTAGCTGCTCCTGCACTAGATTGTTTTGAGTAGGCACCATGACTTTAGATGATGAAGAGGGGCCTGAGTTATAATTTTGAAAAGGCCTGATCTGAGTGAGCTGACCCTATCCTTTATTGAAGCCTTGAAAAGGGGGTCTAGGTGCTTGACCATAATGTTGATATCCCAAATTTGGCCTATTACTTTGAGCTTGCTACCTTTTAAGAGCTACAACTTCATTTGACATGTTTTACAATAGGGTTTTAACCTCATGAAGTTCATTTGACAGAACAGTAGCTGGCTTCTTAATGCTAGGCAAAGGGGCTAATGTGGGCACAACAGTTTGTATAGGAGGTAGAATTTTTGGGAAAAGTTGCATGTGGGGCCTAGGGGTGATTTTCCCAGCTTGAACCAAGCAATTTTTGACTGCTATGGCAATATCATAAGTAGCTGGAAGTATATGTCCTCCCATAAACTGGATCATCATAGCTATATCACTATTTAATGCAATTAAATAGTACAAGAAAGCGTAGCTATGAATTGGTCTTACCAAGATGGGAATTCTATCCCAAGTCTTTTTAAAACATGTGTTGAAGTTTTGCATATACTCATGCAGAGCTCTCTTTATAGTCATCAGTTGTTTAGCAAGTGAGAGACCATCACTCTTTTCCCCAAAATGATCTATCAACTGAGTGCCCAATTCATTCCAGGAATGTATTAAATTCATAGGCAAGGTGCCGTACCAGTCAAGAGCTTTGCCTTTTAGAGACAAAGCTAGCAGTTTGATGGCAATGTTTTCTTCTATTATATTGTGAATATTGAAAAGGTTGGAAATATTCCTAATACGCTCAATGGGTGTAATAGGTCCCACTCCATCAAAAGAAGGTACATTCTTGAGATCTATTCCTGGGATTGGATCGTAGCATGGTAGATTCAAAGGACTCTCACCACGAAAAGCCGTAAAAGGCAATGGCATGGTTACAATTGGTTGTAACTGAGGTTCTATTGTGATTGTGTCTCTTATAACAGGTCTAGGAGGATTCACTATTGGATAAGGATGGGTCCTCTCAAATCATAGTCTTTTAGCAGAGTTTAAAGGTAATTCAATGAAATCAAAAGGAACCCCTTTTGAAGTAGACCTTGTAGTGACCTTAGGCATAGAAAATTTAAGCAATTGGTCTTAATTCAAAAACTGAAGCTCTTACTAGTGGAGTCACCAGATGCTAGAAAACTTTAATTAGATGTATCAGGACCAGCATCAATCCTGAACTTTACTTCATTAAGAAGTGGTCCCACCAGGCATGCCAAAACTATTGACATAGGAAAATGCACCTAGTGACAGAAAGTCAAACTCCTGTCTTCTCCTCACAACATGGAAACTCCTCTCTCGCTTGTGGGATGGTGAAGCAGGAGAGGAAAGTCTCTAGTTAAGGGCTAGCTACCTTTGATGTAGCATTGTTTGTTTTAGGCAGTGCAAAATATAGATATATAGATAAACTAGGGGAAAAGGGAGAAAGATACAGGAAAACAAACAACCTACTCTAAATAGGTGATACACCAAAACAAGATGACCTTCTCACACCCACTCTTCAATTAGACAAATACATACATTCACTCAGACTTGGTAGAAAGACCAGGGTGCAAGAAATTGGCAGGGAGGTTCTTATGAAAACACACGAATAGGGACTCACCAAGATGCTGTGAGATACATACTGTAAATGACTTCCTCTATTTTATATTTCCAAATAGAACTCTCCTCCTCTCAGCTACAAAAAATGGCACCTTGTGAATAGCTGATGTGTTGGTGCTTGAACCTATGAGAGCATCAGAAGACAATGACTAAACATAAATCAAACACTCAGAAAATACATAGAGTATCCATCCAAGAAGAGGTAAAAATATATCTTTATTTGATTCAGGTGAAAATTTCAGCAGGGCTACGCCTTGTAAAATTGTCAAAAGATAGATTACAAAATGAACCAATTCACAACATATATCCCAAAAAATACCAAGAGACTCCTTTTGGCACTTTCCTTGCAAGTGGCTACTTGAGTCTTCATTGGGAAGAAGAAAAATACTATTGCTGACATCATAAAAAAATTTGGGACCATGCTTTCTACCTTATCTCTTTCTATTTTGTCTTATCTGGCCTGATCAGCCCCCCAGGGGTGAACTTTCAGCTGGTCACTTCACTTTTTGGCTCTTTTTGGCAATATTTATCCTTTGTTTTCTTTCAACACAATGGCTATCTCATTATCAAACTTGACATCCTCCCTGGATGTCCTCGTGCCTTACTAGCTCTTGGTCGCTTGCTCTTTCCATGTGGGTACCCTTCCTTTCACCAGTCGGGTCCATGTTGGCTGCTCGGCGGCCTTCCTTTTCCTTTGTCATTGGTAGGTTGTGTGGACAGCCAACAGCTCTTTGTTTTTCTTCGTGGACTATCGTGGACTATCTTAGTCCCTTCGTGGCTTGCTTGGATGGTTGCCAAGCTTTGAAAGTCTCATGGGCTTTGTTTGGGCTATTTCCTCGTGGACAAAAAGTCCATAGAAATTCTACCCAGGCCCGTTTACTTTGTAAACCTATGGACTTTTTTCTGTAGACATTTCTCATGGACAAGAAGTCCATAGAAATTCCACCTGTCTTTTTTTCTTTTCCTTTAGACTTATCCATGCCCGAACTTAACTGTCCCTGAATTCCTTCGAGACTTAACCAATTTTACCAATTTTGAACAATTTCAAACCTTGAAGGAAAAAGAACTCACCCGATCCTTTCCTTTGATGTTAAGTCATGGGTTTTGGCCTTGAAATGTGCCTGGCTTTTTAATTGACTTGAAATTCTCCTGATTTCCTTTTTGAAGCACCTGCCTTATGCAAGGACGTGAACATGAAATTAAACTAGGCCAAAATAATGAACTGCTGAACCAAAGTGCTAAGCGAATGACCAAAGTATTGAACTGAGATGGAACAAGGCCATTGGATTGTATAAGTTGGAAATGATTGTTTTTGAAAGCGAGGGGAGAAGGTGAATGATTTTGGCTTGTGAGCAAAATTGGTCAACAAGTAACACATCATTATGCCCTATTAAATAATAATCGTGTCTGAATTCTCACAAACGTTGGTGTGGGTCCTCTTTACTCTAGAAGTGAGTAAATTTGGAGATTTCCCATTGGCTTGGATAAGGGTGAATAGGCACAAATGGATGGATAGGATCATTGCATATATGATCATAAGATAACACATTCTTTGAACCTGACACAGATGTCTCTAGACTAAACATCTTGTCCATCAACATCTTAATAAGGTATGGAGGGGATTGGTTTGGGCGATACCCATTAAGGTATAGGGAGATTAATAAGAAGTAGAGGTAGCATATGACATATCTTGTTATGGTTGTGTTGACTCAACATAGGGGTAGTGAGTCATAGGCTAGGGGGTAGAAATGAAAGGGGCTTGTCCTGTTAGGTTAGAAACCATGCTTTAGTTGAATGTTATTATTTTAGGTTGAGTTGTTATCATGGTTATACTAGGTAAAGGGTGATTCATAACTCATGTAATTATAGGTGTGAGAGTAGATAGGATTGGTACCACAAAATTCTAAAATGGGGTTAGACTTGACTAAATTGCTTGTAGTTGTGAAGGTAGGGAAGTCACGATAGGGGTTAGGTCAGATTGGGTAGTTGGTGATGTTAAACTTTAGACATTGTTTATGGTTGGGCTACTTATTGAAGTGGTGGTTTGAGTAACCCTGGGGAACATAGTGGAGACAATTGAAATTCATGTTTTTTCCATCAGATAAGTTGGCATACCATATAGTGGGTCACCTAAAGAATTGTGGGTTTGGATCATGGCAAGGTAATGATAAAGGGCTGCCACATTATGATCAATAAATCTAACAAAAGCTTGATCTCCTCTAGGCACAATAGAAATTTTTTTGGAGCTAGAAGTATGCTCTATATCTAAAGTTTGCTCCATGATAGAATCAACAACAAGAGGGGAAGTTGGTAGTGGTTTCCAGCTTCTGTGATCAACAATAATTTTGGCTTAGCTTCACATCAATACCATGAAAGAAGAAGTATAAACAATCATAGAACTTTGTATTGGTGATAGAGTGAGAAAAAACTAGGTTTGGGTACAAGTAGGTAGGTTTTTTTAGCTTACTATTTTGAACAAACTGAAAATAACCAAATTACATAGTTTTCAACATCATTTACTTGACTGATGTAAGTTAAAGTCTATCAACATTAGTGTATTTAACTATTGTCGATCATTGTGGAGTCCTAAGAGATGAAAAATCTAATGTTTTATAAACCTAGAGATAAAATATAGGCAAAATAGAAGATACAAAAGGTTTGTGTAAGGAGGATGAACACTCAAAAAATTTGATATAATAGGGTATACAACCTGAGTATTATGAATAGTGTTGATTTTCTAAATCAATAGGAAGATGTCCTTACCAACTCCAAAATATAGAAGGTAAATATAAAAGTAGAAAAGGAACATACATCCACTAATTATTAACTCCTAGAGAGTAATTTTAGTCTCATGTTGGCTTATGACTTAATCAGATAGTGAGATGAGAGTTTGGTTACCAAAGATACTAAAAATCAATCTAGAGCTAGTTTTAGGTTAGTTTTGGTGCTCAAGAGATCTATGTTAGACAAGGTACATGGCTTGTTATATGGGCTTGATCCCTATTCTTCATAGACCTAAATCCAAGCTAGGTCATTTATCCAGAATATACCTTCTATCTAGAGTTTATACTCTGCTAGAAAACGTAGTGGGTTCTCCCCTTAGTGGTGAAATCCAAGTAGGATAGCTGGGTAGGGTAAGGTGATCAACTAGGTGATGAAATCCTAATGAGCCCTGTCTTATGTGAGTTTAGATTATTTTTTTTGTGAGTGTGATTTGGTAGTGTAACATTGGTGTATTATGATTCATTCATAATGCTTGTAATTAACTAGGTGAGCTAATATGCAGCAAGTAAATAATGAAGTGCAATAAGTTTTAAACCCAAATCTAAAGTGTTTTGATTCAAATGAAAATAATGATGAAATAGGAGAAGAGAATGAATTTAACTATCCGAATTTGCATGCAATAATGAGATAAATAAGAGATTCTTTTTAACTTGCAAGAAAAATGATAAATTTCTTTTAGAGGTAAAAGAAAGAGAAGAGTGGCAAGGAAGAAGAAATTTCATTTTATTGCCTTTAAATAGGAAAATAATGTTGAATATTTTGTTTTCAAAAAAAAGTGAGGGAGAAAGTTTAAGGAATGAAATTTTCACTATAATACACCTATATAAATGCTTAAAACAAGTGATGAACCCAAGGAAAACTCTAGGGTCCTATCGGGCATACCAGAAATGTTTCACTAAAATTTGAATCTATTTGTTATCTAAGGAGAAATAGAGATGAAGAGTACGGATTAAAGATTAGAGAGAACCTAGATTGGTTGTGTTCCATATCTAGATGATGTTGAGAAATCCTCTTTGGCTAGGGAGGACTACCTGCAAATAAGAAAACACTACCACTAAAAATATCATTAGTAGATATATGAGTGGGCTGCCAGGCTACATGCTTGTTTTTGGAGGTGTCAAACTTCCTTAGGGAGACAATCCAACTTTTGAAACAAAATGGTAATGAATAAAAAAATTAAAGAGAGAGTAAGAGAGAGATATTTATACTTTTCTTATAGTTTGAGTGTAGCAGAGAGTGATACAGTGTAGGTAATGTGGGTTATTAGTGTTTTTTGAGATTGTTTTGGTAGGCTTAGAGAAATTGGTGGAAATACACAATCACCGATGTCAATTAGGTTGCCAATGTTGGTAAGGAGATATAATAGATGTAAGTTATGTGACCAATGTCAGTAGGGGTAGTAGGTTCTTAGGGTAGTTAAACGAGACTTTTTTGAGCTGAGAGGTAGATGTTGGTCAAGTTTATGAGGTTGGGAAGAGTTGAAGGGAGTGGGTAAGACTCAGGTGGGTCTCGATAGAGGGTTGGTATGTTTGAAGTAGAGGAAAATATGTGAAGGACTTTTATAACTCCTTCATAGGGAGAGTCAAGATGTTTTTAAAATGATAAATAGTATAATGTAAATTAATTATAAAATAACTATTTAAATGAATTACAAAACATAGAGATATACTTACCTAGTGAAATGGATGAATCATGAGTGCCGGATAGATGGCTTTAATGATGAATTTTTGAATCAATTCATGAATAGAAAATACAATCATGTGTTTCTAGTTTAGAAGAATCCAATCTTTGTGTAGTATAACAATTCCTAATCTAGACTGATTTGTGTAGAGTAATGGTAAGTCTGGATGTATAAATTTTAATGCTAAACCCTAAAAATGAATGATTAATATTTATAATCTCTACTAACCTAAATATTAGCTTAGAATTTGGATTAAGTAACTAACATCGATGATCTCGTTGATGTCAGCTAAGGGTAGAACGACGCCGATGGCATGAGAATAGGTAAAAGGGCTATTTTTAGCTTATTTTCTATTCCTTCTCTTACCAAGTATGGTATTATCCATTAGGAAATGGTAGAAACATGAGGTTAGGAATAATGTAGTTAGTTAGGAATTTATGTTATGGGTGAGAACAATTCATGAGTAGTTAGGATTAGGAGACTTAGAGGGTAAGAATTAGTTTTGGGATGAGGTGGCTAGGTAAGGTGGCATAAGTAGTTTTTAATTAACTTAATTAAATATTTTTAAATTAGTTAAATATGTGAGGGGTGAAAACATGGGTTAGGAAAGATAAATATTGAAAGGGGATCAAGGGGGGTTTCAACATAGGGAGTTATGCATGTGTGTGACATAATTTAGGTATCTACAATGATCAAGTCCTCCGTAGATGAAATTAGTTAAATGATTGTGTGGATCTAAAGGGATGATGGTTTCTACGTTAGGATAATAACTAGGATCATGATCAAGGTTCCCATACTCTTAAGGAGTAGGGAAATCAGCTAAGGCTAGAAGGTGATACTCCCCAAGTAAGAGATGTTGGAATGTGGGTTCAAAAGGGTCCTCTACGAGGATGTGTAAAAAAGGGATAGATGAGCTTATTGAAGCTTCAACATCTATAGGGGTGGATTTTTTAGTAGTTGGTTATTAGGTGGATGGTTGAGGAAGAATAAATAATTGGTATGGCATACCATATTAAAAGATGCAAAGGGACTAGGGTTAGTCGATATGGTAATGACATGAAATTCATGCTCAAATTTGACACAATGATGTAGAGTGGAAGGGACATAACTCCTAGCATAGATCCAATGGTGTCCAACTAAAATGTTGTATTAGAACTCTCCCTCTACAAAATAAAATATTTTTGGAATGGTGTGTGGTCTAAAATAGATATATAGAATAATTGTTCCCAAATTAGTATCCTTGGTGTCATTAAAAGATTAAATAACCACTACAATTTCATACATGATGTTCTTTGGCAAGTCAAGTTATTCATAGGCATGGGAAGAGATAGGTTGATAGTATCCCCTCCATCAATTAACACTCTTTTGATGTAGTATTGGTTGATGTATGCCACGATAAAGAGGGGAAAATTAGGATCCTCATGATGCATAGAAGGTATTTATAAATCCTTAAAGGTGACTAGGGTAGAAAGTTGAAGGACTCTAACAAAGGTTGCGAGGGGTTATGGATATTTAGTTTAAACCTATATGGATTGTAAAATATCTATTAGTGTTTGATGGTGAGGTGGTGAGGTCTTGATTAATTCATATAATCTCATCTTCAATGATTTTTTGTGAAGTTGTTTCAACTCTACATGCTAAATGGGTTGAAGGGGTTGGAAGGATAGGTACCCAAGATAGATACTTTGGGTTTTGGTAATGGTGAATGTGTTTGGGTTCTATTGGAAGGTTGAGGATTGGAAGGGTATGTCTATGGTATAAACACTTTATATTTTCATTTATCTTTCTATTGGGCCCAAGATTGAGGAACCATGTGGATAGTGTGGATAGGAAGAAGTGTTGGTTTGGATTATTGATTTGATTTCTCCTTAGTCTTAGGTAAGAGTGTGGGAGTAGTGAAATGCTGGGTGGTTTGAGTTGATGGTTAGGTTGGTAAAGAGTTTAAGGGAGGTTCATCTGATAAAAAATCATCCTCATCACATATGTTATAGATAAGTGTTTGGATAGCTTTACATTTCTCCATATCATGTCCTAGTGTCCTATGGTATAGGAAAATCAAATTGTCATTGAACCATACTAGTTTAAGATGTGAAGGGTCAAAAATTTTTATGGGTGGTAATGTTAAATAATAGGTTTGTAATAGTATTTATATAATGGTTAAATAATATTTAACCAAAGGTGTTGAGGGTGTTGGGGTTTTGGTTTTAGGAATGGGAGCCTTCTTAAAAGTATGCTTTACCATGGAAGTTGGAGGTGGTGGGATGGTTTTGGTAGGTGGTTTCAATTGGGATTATTTGGTTATGGTTGTTTTGGAGGTGGAAGATTTAGAGGTGGTGGGTGAAGGTTTGGTGACATGTTAGAAGGTAGAGGTAGCTAGATTAGTTAATAATGATGGGGATTTTGATGTTTTGGTGGAGGTAGGTGTTGGTAGAGGGAAATGAGAAGGTTTAATATATGAGGAATAATCAATGGGGAGAGTAGAGGGATGGGGTCCTAAAATTGAAGGTAAAATACAAGGGGGTGGTATCGGTCTAGTTTTAAATGGGTTTTTTCAAAGGGTTCTTTGGTGGACTCAATGGGGTTAATTCCAACTTCAAATATGGATGATCCAAGATAGGGGTATAAATTATTTCTATATTCTTGATGGGTTTGGTTAGCGGGGTGTAAAGTGATTTAGCAATTTTAGATTGAGGTGAGTTGAATGGTTCCGCTATGGTTTTGGAGGAAGAAGTATCTAAAGATGGGGTTGAGGTAAGGATGGGTTTGATGGTAGATGTAGGTGAGGTTAAAGGTTCTTTTTTGTTTTGGTAAGGTAGCCCAAGATGGTTCCAAAAGGTGGCCCTATCTAGATTTGGTTCAGAGGTAACTCTATATTTTTGACCAATATAGAAAGAGGTTTATACATCAATTTGATTCATTGCTTATTGGTTTCAAATACTAAACCCATAGGTTGAGGTCAAGTAATAGTTTCTTCACCTTTGTCTTGGGTGGAAGGTTTGATGGTTGAGGAAGAAGGTATTTGTAGGGAAGGATAGAGGAGATGATCTCTTCCTTTTGAGTGGTTTCCAAAGGAGTGGTTGGTTCTATGGTATGTAAGGAGGGTGTGGTTTGTTCAAATGGGAAAATGGAGGTGGTTGATTCATTTATTTGGATGTCGAAAGGAAAGAACAATGATTTCACCACTTATATAAGTGGATTGGAGGAAGAATTTGTTGATGTAATGGTTGCCTCCTTTGGTATTTCTATCAAAGGAAAGGTGGGTGAGTTACTGGTATCTTAATTTGAATGAGAGAGGGTTTATTAATTTGGTAGGTTATCCAAATGAATATAATAAGACTCCACCACTTCAATAAGTAGGGTGAAAGAAGAGGTAGTTGAGGTAATGGTTTCCTCAAAAATAGGTTCAATGGTAACAATAGTGACCTCTAGTTGGATATTGTCATGGTTAGTGGAAGATGAATGGTTAGGAAAAGGTTTATAAAATATGTCTAATGATTGGTTAGGAGGTTCATTTGGATTATCTAATGAAATTTCACCCTTGTTGATTATGTTTTAGAAAATAGTTTTAAAGGTATTTTACCTACTCACATCATGTACAATAACAAGATGGAAGTCACATATATCATTTTAATTGTACCATCTAATTGTGGGGTGAGAAACATCAAATTATTATGCTGATTTGATAGGTAGGGGTTGGATGAGGTTAGCTTTAAGTATTTTATCCAAAACTAAAGGATATAACTCCCTTATGGGAGTATATTATCTTAGAGTGGTTAAATTTTTGTTTGATGGTATGAAATAATTGGTTTGATTTGGTTTGTTGATAATTGGGGGTGGAGTGGATTTTAAGACAACTATGTTCATAGTTGCCTTTGTCTTTGTGTTGGGATGGTTGGATAGGTTGGTGGTTTTGATTGAAGAAGGGTCATTAAATTTAAATATAGAATTCTTGTTTCATAGTTTCAATTTTCCTTCATCAATGGCTCTAATTTCAAGTTTACATGCCATGGTAACTGACTCATCAAAGGTTATAAAAGTCTGAACTTGAAGATTTGAATAAATATGTTTGGCATAACCTCAAGAAAATATTTCAATTAATTATAGTTGGGGTAATGAGAAAGAAAGTTGGTTAATGAGACCTCTCCATATAGCTATAAAATTGGTAATTGATTCATCATCAAATTACCTAATGGATTAAAGGTCAGTTATGGAAACCTTTTTAAATATGTTAACTGAAAAGTGATCTAAAAATATTTGGGTTAGTTGAGAGAAGGAGAAGATAGATTGCTTGGTAAGATTACTATACCAACCAAGGTTGGTCTAGATAGGGACATGGGGAAGTTATGAAGAAGGAGAGCATCATCATATGTGATCAAATAGAAAGAATGGAAGAATGATCTTAAATGTTGTTAGGGGTCCTCTTTGCCTTGAAACTTGGAAAACTTAGGTAGTTACCACTGAGGAGGATAAGGTCAAATAAGAATAGATGGTTGAATTAGTTCATTATAGATTTGATCATAAGATAAAAGGTTATGAGATCCAAAAGTAGATGATTCAAGATTGGACATTTTATTTATAAACATCTTAACTAAATCTATTTGAGGTTGGGGAACTCCATAACTGGGTAGCAAGTTTAGTTTGGGTTGGGTGCCTATAATGTATGGATAAGACGTTGGAGGTTAAGAAGGTGCCACATATTTTCATGAGGTCATATAAGGTTGGGATGATGCCTCATATTGGTATGTGATCACAAAAGGCTGGGTAGAAGGTGGTTTGTATCCTTGTGGATTAGGAACATATTGGTAAGATGTCAATGGTATTTATTGAGGGATTGACAAAGGTTGGTTTGGAGGTATGGTTTAAGTGGTAGGTTGAGGTTGGGTGGTGACTCTAGCACTAATGGGTGAAAGGTAAGAGGTATGAAAAGTACAAAATTTTGAAGAGGGGTAGAGATGGGTTGGTTAGTGTTGATAAGAGGAATGTTCTAAATGGGAGGAGAAGATATCCCCATGGTAGGTAGGGTATAGGTAAATAGAGGTAAGGTTACCCCTACATTGGAAGTGTTGGTTGGTGTTGGTAGGGTTCGGTTATAGGTTGGAATGTTAGATTGGGTTTTGCTGGTGATGGTGGATGGGATATTTGTAGAAGAATAATCTTGGGTGATCAAAGGTTTGTTGGAGGTAACACTAACCATAAGAGGAGGCATACCAAAGGGTGGATCGATGGGAGGAACTGAATTAGTAAGGGTGTGGTGAGATAGGGTATTAAGGTAATGTTGGAGGGATATGGGTTTGTTATCAAGGAATGTGGTAAAATATACATCACTCTCAAAAACTATTTGAGGCATGGTAGGAGGGGAAGAATGAGGAGGATAACCCTCAACATCTGAAGTATACTCCATAGAGTAGGAAGAGGATGAGGAAGGTGGTCCTTGGTTGGTTTTATTTCTCAACTAATATTTACTAAAGACCATGTGAGAAAATAAGAAAAGAATGATGAAAACTCACAACTCAAATAAAAAGCAAAAGAAAAGAATTCAAGAAAATCAAACATACACTTAAAGTGCATTTAATCTTACGATTCTTTTTAGATGACTTTTGGCTTATGCCTTAAAAGTGTGAAGAAGAAATTTGGATTATAGATCAGGTACTAAAGAAGAAATCTAAGGTTGTTTTTATGTTGCATTTAGGTGCTCAAGAGATAATTCTATATTGATCTTCAATATGTGGCTTGGTATTGGGGCCTACCCCCTCATTTCACACACCACAACAATAAGGGTTTCAAGTGCTTAGCTAAGATATCTTGAATTTAAAAGTTTATACTCAACCAAAGATCTAAATTGGTTCTCCCCTTAGTAATGACCTCGAAGTAAGATTGTCAGGAAAGGGTAAGGTTTACTGCTAGGTGATGAAATCCTAGTCAAGCCTTGTCTTAAGTTTGTTTTGATGCGTTGATTGATTATGTGGTTTGGATAAGTGTGTGATAATAAGAGTGAAACTATGATTAGTTGCTTTTCCTTTAAGTTACTAGATGAACTAAAATAAGAAAGCAATCAATATATGTAAAGGGGAATATTTTATGCCAAAAGAAAGTTTAGATTTCATTCGATGAGCATAGAATAAAGGAAGAAATAAAGGGCACCTAGATGATGTTAGGGCCCCACCAAGGATGACAAATTATTTCTCTTAATTTTTACCTATTTATTAATTTTAGAAGAATATAAGAAACTAGTGATAAGGGTATGGTAGAAATACTTGGTTGGTGATGCATGCATAATCCATATGAATGTCAAGAAATCCTCTTTGACTAGGAAGGAATAACCTACAAATAAAAAATCACTAACAAAGGGGATCATTATCAGGATAGTTAAGTGGAATGCCTAGCGTGAGCTATATCCAAGAAGCATACACTTTTTAGGAGGTTGTTAATCCACTATTGATAATAATCAAGTAGGAAATGATAAAGTAAAGTAATTGTATAAGATAAATGAAATGTAATATGAGAAGAAATTAGAATTATTTTTAAAGAAAATGAGTAAATATATCAAAAAATGGTCAATAATCATGCTAAGGTGTGTGAGGTTAGGTTCAAAAAATTAGAAAAGGGTCTGTGAATAAGTAAGAACATAGAAGGTTAAGTTTGGTTGGGGGTAAGGAGCTGAAAATAATTTGCTATTATCTTTTGCCATAGTGACCATCGATGGTTGGGTGACCCATCGTTGGTTAAGTTGACTGTTAGTGATTATGTAACTTTCAGTAGTTGGGGTGACCATCAGCAATTGGGTAACCATAGGTGGTTGCCTATGTGTTTTTAAAGGTTGATAAAAGAAATTTCATAATGGGTAGATGATCAAATGAAGGTATTGTTAGGGATTTGGTAGAGAGGGAACAAATTACAAACAATTTTGATCAGGTTAGGAAGGTTAGAAATATGAAATAACAATGCTAAAGTATTGATATACCTATAGCTTCTTAGTTGGTTGATGGTTGAAGGTTGAAGCAATTTTACCAAAGTAACAATACTTTGGTAATAAAATCAAATTTTGTAGAGGTTTTAGTATCTTTTATAGATGTTGAGTTATTGAAGAAAAATTGGATACTAGAGAGATTGAATACATATGTGCAAGAAGATTTCATATCTTGAACATGCCTCATTTTTACCTACCACTCCCCTACTTTTATAGGAAAAGAGAGACGAGGATGGAAGATTCTATAGAGGGTGAGTTTGATGATAATAATTCCTATAAGTTTATTATAAATGCATAAGGTGAACATATTATACTGTGCCTCATTATCTCACATACAATTGGTGATGTGTTAAGGAGGTGAGGAAGTTAGAAGACCTAACTATTGATGGTTAGGCTAACCATCGATGGCTAGGTTGACCATCATAGTCAAGTGTCTGAGGGAAAAAGTGTCAAAAGTAATTTCAAAAAGGTTTGGTTGAAAGGTTAAGTATGTTGATGAGTTAGCTAACTAGGTGGTCAACTAGACTCAAGGTCTAATAGGGGTCCTAAGGTGTTTTGACAACTAGAACTGTTGTGTGAATTTTTATAGTGTCTATACTCACATATGCTCTATCTTATACCCATTGGCCTATCTTTTAATTTGAATAGTCTTATGTTGATGACCTAAACCTTTATTTTTCCCAAAAAAATTAAAACCTACTTATCTTCAACCTCTAATATTTATGAGTCTATACCTACTTTTTTGATCTTTTGAGTCTAGCATCCTAGACAAACATATGCCTCAACATGGGTGTCTTGCTTTGATGCAAGTGTCCAAGGCCATAAAGTCATCTAATTACACATGAAACATAACATAATGATTGGCCTAAGTATTATACTGAGTTATTTCTTGATAGGAGTGGTATATATTCACAATCACTCCTCATTAATTTTTCACCTAGCATACACTCAAAAATACATAAGACAATTTATCAAAGCATTTAATCAAGAACTTAATATATCAATACTTCCCTATTTTATCCTATTTTCATATCAGTCATAGGGAAAACACATACACAAGTGTGAAGTGATGAAGGAGTGGACTAAGAGATTGATTTTATAATTTATAAGCTAAGTCACTATTGTAATTGATATACACATATTTAATGATTCATGCACAATCCAACACATAGGGGAGAACTACATCAGTCTAAGGCTCTCTTCAGAGTATTGGCTATGTAGGTTGTTTTAATTAATAAAGAGTTATTTGGGGTTAGTGAAACACTATGTGTTCATTACCTCATTTTTCCCCAGGGTCACTATGAAGATCAAGAACTATAGTTTTATAATTTCATGAGGAGTGACAATCCATGACTTTGATATGAATGCACCATAGTTAAGGTTAAGACAAACCTAGAAGCATCAATGTGGTTGTATCACGTTTTAGTAGGTATTATATATAGTACACCTATTTTAGGTTCAAAAAATATCATCGATACAATCATCTAAGGCTAACTCTAGTGTCCACATATCCAAATGTACTCAATCCAAAATATGACAATTATTCTAGAAATCTTCTAGTCTACTTCATGCTTGCTCTTGACCTAAAACTATGTCATCATCAAAACCATCTAAGTACTTTTTTCTTTGTCATTTTCATATCTAGCATATTTGTACTTACTATTTTTATCCTATCTTAGTTTAATGAAATAAACATATGTTATATTTGATTTTAACACCTAATTGGCATATTACAAAGATAATTTATCACCCTTGTACCTTAAGTTATCTCTATCGAATTTAATCCTATATAGCCCCAATCTATATCATTTTAGGGTCAAACATTCGGTCAACCTGGTACTTGTTCTTCAATCTTTAGATCAAATTAGGGTTTTTGTTGATTTTTTTGATATTCCTAATTTCTATAAAATATGTACAACATACATGCATCTATCACCCATTTAAGGTTTTAATGTCATAGTTTCTATGTTTTCTTTTTGACCTTTCAGTCACCATTATTTCCATCATTGAGTATGTTTAAGTTCTTAAGCTCTTTCATAGTAAAATTCATCCTATAATTAGTTCTAATATGCCTAATGAAGTCGCGTTGAGGTAATATTGAGATTTTCCCTTAGTCTAGGAGGTTAATTACAAAAATTAAGTATTTATTGTGACCTCTTGATATGTTTTTAAAATAGTTTACAAAATTCAAGGTATTTTTGACAAAAATAAAGTTGGTTTTGCATTAATATCTCCCATGCATGTATGCCATAGAGAGTCTCAGTTAAGTTTTGGTATTCCTAACCACTTCTTAGTGAATCAACTCAAGATTTTAAAGCATGACAAGGCTTGGGTGAAGGAAATTAAAGAAAAAATTAAAAAAAATAATGGATGACACATATGTTGAGGTAAATAATAAGTGTAATACCTTGAATCAAGGATTTAGAGGCATTCTGTATGAATCTAAAGTAGTTGTGAACATATTTTGGTGCTCCAATGCATATCAAAAGATGCATTGGTAGTTTTCATGCATTTTCAAAGGAAAAAGATTGAATTTTTATTGGTTTATAGGTGTAAATAGGATTATGCATAGATTTATTTCCTAGATTGATGTTTTAAAGACATATTATAGCTGTTAATAACTTAAGATATGTTTGAATTATGATAAGATAGCTCAAATCTTCCTAAATATTGATTTTCAAGCTTAAAATTCCCTTAAATCCAATGTGGTATCTTGGTGGAGAGTTATCATTGATCAGAATAGTTGATAATATGGTTGAAGAGGGTGGTATACTCCCATATCATAGTGTTTATTATCAGAAATAAGGTTGGAGCTTTATGAATAATTGTTAAGAAGCAAGATTACTCTAAAACCCTATCTAGAAAGCATGAAACCAACAAATTTGAACTTTTGAAATAATTTGAAGATTTATAGAGCATGAAGAATGATTTTTATGACTTCTCCATGATCTCAATATGCCTTCTACTAAGTTAAAAGTATTAGAGAAGTTTTTATACCTAAAATGGACATAGATGAGAAACGTGCATGATAAATGAGCACCTACAAGCCTACAGAATTGATAGTACACCTATGTTAGGTTCAAATAATATCATCAATACAATCATACAAGGCTAAATATAGTGTCCAAATATCCAAATTCACTCAATCCGAATATGACAAGTATTTTGGAATCATCTTCTAGTCTACTTCATGCTTGCTATTGATCTAAAACTATGTCTGCATCAAAACCATCTAAGTACTTTTTTTCTTTGTCATTTTCATATCTAGCATATTTGTACTTACTATTTTTATCCTATCTTAGTTTAAGTAAATAAGCATATGTTATATTAGATTTTAACACCTAATTGGCATGTTATAGAGATAATTTATCACCCTTGTACCTTAAGTTATCTCTATCTAATTTAATCCTATATAGCCCCGATTTATATCATTTTAGGGTTAAACATTTGGTGAACATGATATTTGATTTTCAATATTTAGATAAAATTAGGGTTTTTGTTAATTTTGTTGATATTCTGAGTTTCCATAAAATATGTGCAACATACGTGCATCTATCACCCATTTTAGGTATTAATGTCATAGTTTCTATGGTTTGTTTTTGACCTTTTCAGTCACCGTTATTTCCATCATTGAGTATGTTTAAATTCTTAAGGTCTTTCATCATAAAATTTATCCTTTCATTAGTTATAATATGCCTAATGAAGTCACATTGAGGTAATATTGATATTTTCCCTTATTCTAGGAGGCTAATTTAAAAAACTAAGTATTTATTGTGACCTCTTGATATGTTTTAAAAATATTTTACAAAATTCAATGTATTTTTGAAAAAATTAATGTTCGTTTTGAATTAATATATTCCATGCATATATGCCATAGAGATTCTCAATTAAGTTTTGGTATTCATAACCACTTCTTAGTTAATCATCTCAAGATTTTAAAGCATGATAAGGCATGGGTGAAGGAAATTAAAGAAAAAATTATAAAAAAATAATGGATGACATGTCTATTGAGGTGAATAATAAGTATAATACCTTGAATCAAGGATTTAGAGGTTCTATTTATGCATATAAAGTAGTTGTGAAGATATTTTGGTGCTCCAATGCATATGCAAGGATGTATGGGTAGTTTTCATGCATTTTCAAGGAAAAAGATTGAATTTCTATTGGTTTATAGGTGCGGATAGGATTATGCATAGATTTATCAACTAGATTGATGTTTTAAAGACATATTATAGCTATTAAGAACTCAAGATATGTTTGAATTATACTAAGATAGCTCAAATATTCCTAAAAATTGATTTTCAAGCTTAAAATTCCACTAAATACAATGTGGTATCTTGGTGGAGAGTTCTCATTGATCAGAATAGTTGATAATATGGTTGAAGAGGGTGGTGTACTCCCATCTCATGGTGTTTATTATCAGAAATAAGGTTGAAGCTTTATGAATAATTGTTAAGAAGCAAGATTACTCTAAAACCCTATCTAGAAAGCATGAAACCAACAAATTTGCACTTTTGAAATAATTTGAAGATTTATAGAGCATGAAGAATGATTTTTATGACTTATCCAAGATATCAATATGACTTATACTAAGTTAAAATCATTAGAGAAGGTTTTATACCTAAAATTGACATAGATGAGAAACATGCATGATAAATGAGCACCTACAAGCCTACAAACCTGATATTGCATTATTGAAGTGTTTTTTACAATTGAAAATGCACATTAAATGATTAGAAGATATAGAGGGGGTTCATACTATTATGTTAAACATGCCCCATTTATTTTGAAACAGGGGACCCATATGAAGAAATTCCATGAACTAGATCTCCTAGGTCCTTTTCTTAATTCTTATCGACTTCTCTCGAGCCAAATCCTTAGAACATAGTGTTTCCTTGATTTCCCCTAAAAATAAAAAGCCTTGTTTATTTTTATGACTAATGTAGAATTATTATTTTATGAATTTAGGGTGCTAACATTATAGGTCTACTTTTAAGGGAAGTCCTCAGAGTATTTTCCTTTCATGGAACAATACACCCAATGCCCTTTGTGATAAATCAAAATCTTAATGATAAATGAATAAGTATTAAATGTATTGTGTGTTTTTTCATTTATTACTTAGTATTTTTATGGGTTTTTAAGGGTAAAATGGAGTAATTAGAAGGCACCACATCACTGAGCTATCAGAGTGGCTAGTCCCTAGACCTCTTAAAGATGTTAGAGCTTAAGAGAGATTGACTAAATTAAAAGGTGCCATCTTATTGAGTTGACAAAGTGGCCATTCCCTAGACCTATTAGATATGTTAGAGCATGGGAGGGACTAGCCTAATCATAGTGTGCCACATCATTGAGCTAATAAAGTATCTAGTCCTCAGACCTATTAGAGATGATATAGCCTAGGAGATCTTGATGAAATCAGAAGGTGCCATATCATATTTTTTTTAGAGTGGCCAATCCCTAGACTTGTTAGAGATGTCACAACCTAGGAGATCCCAACCTAATGAGAAGAAAACAAGTCACTAAGCTAACAAATTAACCATTCCTTAAACCTATTAGAGATGTCAAAACCCAAGAGATCCCAGCCTAATTAGAAAGCACCACATCATTGAGTTATTAAAGTGGTTAGTCCCCAAACCTATCATAGATTTTAGATCTTAAGGGATTATATCCTAATTATAATGTGACACAACATCAAGATGTAAGAAAATCTAGTACCTGGACCTGTTAGATATTTTAGATCCTAGGAGAGCCTAAACTAATTAAAATTAACCATGTAACATAATAAGGAAGATAAATGGGTGGCCACTTAAGGCCTTGAAAGGTTCAAAATATAAGGAAATTACTTAGATAATTTGCAATAGTGGAATTTTATAAGGTTTAATTAAGAGTAGAATATGCATATCCATAATAATAATTGGAGAAAGAATAGAATAAATGAATATTATGATTGAGCCACTTTGAGGTGGAAACCTCTGTAGTAATACAATACGAACATAATTTATAATATGATTATAAAATACTAACCACTACCTATTATATATACTCTACTTATCCATGATTATTCTATAAGTTGACCATACTAAGAACATTGAGAAATGCAATAAGATAATATGAAGGTTTAGAAGCCACAAGTTAGCCACACATGTCTATAGATGTACTCTACCTTAAGGGAATAACATTCCCATCCCTTTCAAAAAACATTATCCTAAACATTGAATCAAACCAAGATGTTTTTATAGGAATGCTTCATCCTCCAATGTTACATATTTCGAATGTAGGTTATCCCATTTGATCAAATATTACTTAATGGCTCTGGTCTATACTTGTTTAGTGTACATGTGAAGGATCTCATTATGATCTAAAATGACATGGACTTATTAATATAATTTAGGTAACTCATTATATGTATAAACTCATTATGTAATTATTTATTTAGGAAAGATACATAGAAAAATGGATGTATGTGAGTGGTTGGGATTAAATATAGATTGTAAGCCACACTACCAATTTTATGTATGATCATGTAACATACATAATAATTAGGTGATATCTTGTTATCATTTTTCTATTTATTTTGGGACATATCAATATGTGTCTATAAACATATAAATACCAAATCACCTATGTCAAAATGCCACTCACTATGGTGTTGATTTACTTTCTACATTCAATTTTGTGTCATTGCTAAATTCTCTTGCAAACTTAATAACACCTCTTGTTTATAGTGAATATGTTTGTCAACATTTAAAACCTTAGGATACATTATAAAAACTGAAGTTATGGATGGGGGTGATACCCATATAGTGATAGAAAGGGAGACATATTGGAAGAAGTGTGAAAATAAGTGTTATACCGCCATTTAGCAAGTGGCAACAAATGAACCCATTTATCCTATTTGTCAAAAAAAAATGAAGATACCTTTTAAGATATTTTTTAACTACCTCTATTTTTCCATTATATTAATGATGATTGGATGATCTATGAGCCAATTGGGTACCCAAACATGCAAATAATTTAATCCAAAAATTACTAGTAAATATGGGATCTTGGTCACTTACAATGACCTTTGGAGTGCCATGCAATTTTTGAACTATATCAAGAAAAGTTGAAGCTACTATACTAGAAAAAAATGGTTATGTTAAGGAGAAAAAAATATCATACTTGGTGAGTCGATCCATAAATACCATGATAAAAAGTTTACCCTTAGACCATGGTAACCCCCTAATGAAATCCATGGAAACATCTTCCCAATGCTGGTTAGGTATGGATAAAGGCTGCAAAAGACTTGGGATATTAATGGTTTAACTTTTATTTTGTTTCCATACCATGAATTTAGCCACATATTTATAAACATCCCCTTTGATACCTTATCACAATAAATATTGTTTAATTCTATGATATGTTTTAAAAAATCATAAGTGACCTCCAAGTGGAGAGGCATGAAGTTCCTAAAGAATTTTATGTTTGAGAGAATGATTACGAAGGTATAATCTATATTTATACTACAATGTGTTCCCCTTATATGTAATTTTTGTAGATTCATTATAACCTTGTTGAATATTATGAATCAAATCCTTGATAGAACTATCATTCTCCCATTTTGATCTTTTTTCATCAAGTCAATATGTTTGCCACATAGTCATGGTGCATAAAAATTCTTGAACTGATTAATCTCAATGATAGAGAGAATCTACCACCACATTATCTTTTCCTTTTTTATACACTATTTCAAAATCATATCCTAAAATTTTAGTCACCCATTTTTTTTGTTCTTCAGATAAGTGTTGTTCTAGAAAATATTTGAGGCTATCATGATCAATGTTTACCTATAAATAAGGACAAATCACATAATGTATCCATTACTTCATTGCATAAGGAATATCCATAATTTTTTTCTCATATATTGGTTTGATATTGTTTTCCATTAAGTTGGAAAATTTAAAATGCAAGTGGTCTACCTTCTTGCATGCGTAAAACCCCCATGTGATATCCTTATGTGTCACACTCCATAATAAAAGTGTAGCCAAAACTAGAGTTGTACACAAACATTTTGAACCATTAAAATCCCTTGGTAGATGAATCAATCCATTTGAAAGAGTCTTTCTTCAACAAAGATGTGAGTGTGGTTATGCTAACTTAATTTGTTATAAACCTACGATAATCATTAAATAGCCCCAAAATCCACAAAGGTTATTGAGGGTGTTGGGAACTTGCCACTCCATCATTGTTTGGATTTTATTAGGATAAAATTTCATCTTTCATGTGAAATAATTTGACCCAATTACTCCACATCTTGGACACCAAAATCACATTTGTAAGGATTTGCATAAAGTTGATGTTTTTTTAGAACTGAAAGCACCCGTTTCGTATGTTTCAAATGATCTGCCCAATTTTTGTTGTAGATGAAGATATCATAAAAAACATCAATACAAACTTTCTCAAAGTTGTCCTAAACATAGTATTGATCAAAATCTAAAATGTAGATGGTGCATTTGTGAGGCCAAAAGGCATGATGATAAATTCATAATGTCCTTCATGAGTTCTAAAAGCTATTTTAGGTATGTCCTCATCGTAGATGCAAATATTATGATATCTAAATCAAATATATTGTTAAAATAAATATCATCATGCAATTCATATAAAAATAATCAAGTACTATAATAGAAAACTTATATTTGATGGTGTATTTATTGAGTTATCTATAGTTAGGGCACATCCTTCAAATATCATCCTTATTTCATACCATGACCACTGGAGAGGAATATTCACTTTGATTGTGTCAGATGATTCTTGCCTCCAACATATCTTGTACCATATTTAAAATTTTAATCTTTTGGGCATAAGGATACCTATAGGGTTTAATATTGGGTGGTGTACTTCTTGAAATGAGTATGATAGCATGATCATGTGTATGACTTGGAGGAAGCCATGTTGGCATGTCATCAAAAACAAAAAAATGGTCATCCAACACCTTTTGCAAATCAAGATGTGTAGACTCCTTGGTTATTTGAACCTCCATGGAAAATAAGTCTGCCACAAAACCTTTTTCACCTTTTCTAAGAATCTTCATCATCTAGTGGGAGCTAACCAATTATGGAGATTTAGCCCATAATACATGTAGTTTAAAATTCATTCCTTTTGAATGGAACCTCATGAATAATTCTTAAAAATTCATCTCAGTAGGGCCCAAAGTGATGAGCCATTTCACTCCTAAAACAATGTTAATTTTTTCCTAAAATAATAAACATAGAATAATATAACAAATATTATCCCATAATAAGCTTAATACTATGGAATTTTCCAAAATAGTTCACCATACCACCATCTACAATCATTAATTAAAAGCCTAGAGATAGGTAAATAAAACAATTCAAATGATCAACCAACTTAATATTGATGAAGTTATGTGTACTCCTAGAGTGAATTAACATAGTCACCTTTTTTTACTTCAAGAACCCCACCACCTTAAGAGTTTGATGATTACTAATTCCTAAAAGTACATGATAGGAAATAGTAGGTTGAGAATCTTTATATTCATCTATAGGTTCTTTTAACTGTCCCTAGAAGCCTCTTCATCTTCTTCCTCCTCATTGGCACCACCAATTTGAAACAACTTCTTTTTAGCACATTGATTCCATTTTATCCATTATCTATCATAGCCAAAACATAAACCTTTTTCACACTTTTCTTACACTTTCTAAGGTGTCAATATAATAGGCTAATGAAATGATGGTGCTAAGAAGGTATATTCATGAATATTGGTGAAAGGTATTTATCTAATCAACTCTTTTTACTCAACCATATGAGCCCTTATTATGGATTTTGATACATAACTATGATGAAACTTGTGAACCTCTAATTGGATGTTATCTTTGACGCCACCCAAAAATATATCAGTCAAATTTTCCTTAGTGATGTCTACCACATGCAAGAATAAGTTATGAAATTGATGAATGTAATCCTTGATATTTATAGTTTGGTGTAACCTGGCTAGCTGACTGAGGTAGTTTTCAAAGACATTGTTATAGTAGTGGATCTATAACTCTTTATAAAATACCAATCATGAAACTAGGACACCCATATTTTTATTTTGAGTGCACAACCAACAATACCAAATGAATGGCTCAGGTTACAAATATAAAGAGGCCATAACCACTAATTGTGAACATGGAGTCTGATATATATAAAATAATTTTTCAATTTTAGTGAGCTAAATAAGTTGATCATTAACATCAAAATTTCATCGGTCCACTTTCGGTAAGATCAACTTAGGGCTAGAATTGTTGTTGGTATTATTTGGAGGAGAAGAACCAAACTATAGTGGTGGAGGATTATTTTTTAGCAACTAAGTTGACAAGTTGTCGAATTACCCAGATATTTGTTTTAATTGATCCTTCACACTATCCAAGTCCCCTCTTAAACCTATAATTTACCCTTGAACCATATCAAAATCATCTTTTCTCACCATGCCCTATAATTATGACTTTATTTGTTGATCTACCTCTAAAATAGATGGACTATAATTTTTAGATTCAATATCATCATTGTGAAGAGATTTTGGAGTTTATTTACCTTTACCACATATACAATTATTCTGGAATAACCATGCACAAACCCTAGGAGGGTTTCAATCTAAAAAAATGCATTGGTGGAATACACCACTATGATCATCTCATTGAGAAGAATCCAACTACTATTATTATGCATAAGGGTGAAAAAACTTGACATGAAAAAGTGTACCAATATAAAGTACCATTATGATCATCTCATAGAGATGAATCTAATGACTACTAATTTGCACATACTAAAAAAAATTACGGACTTTTTTTTTCTTTTTACCAAAACAATGTTTTTTCTTATTTTTGTTAAAAAACCTTAAGAATAAAATTGTGGTGATGAAAAAAATCAATATCTCCAAGATCACAAGTTATGCTTCTTTAGCCTTCTAGTGCTCAACTTGTTCGATTAAAAAAAAAAACCTACACCATATAAACTTGCCCAAATTGATACTTTGATACCACTTGTAAGGTAAATACCTAGATTATTTATAATAGTAGAATTATATAAGTCATAATTAAGAGAAAATTTCGTAAATCCACAAAATTAATTGGTGAAAGATTAAAATAATTGAATATTATGATTGATCCACTTTAAAGGGGCAACCTCCACAACAATGAAATAAGAATAAAATTCATATTATAATGATAAAATACTAACCACTACATCTTATATATACTCTACTTAGCCATGGTTATTCCATAAGACAACCTTACTAAGAACATCGATAAATTGAATAAGCTAATATGAATGTGTGTAAGCCATAAGTTTGCCACACATATCCCTTAGCATAGTATAGGTTAAGGTCATAAAATAGAATGATGTATGAATGAGGCTAAAGAACCAATCATAGAGTGATCCATGTCCTTCAGAGACACTTCACCTTCTTAAGGATATGACATGGAGTATGAATCCATGCTGAGGTCCCTATGACTACCATGATAGTCAATGAGCAGATGAGATGTGGCATAAAATCGGAGTTAACTAGGAAGATTAGAAGATACATGACTACATGCCTAACATGCATAGGTAATTAAAAAATAAAAAATTGGACCTAATTGGATATTTTTAAAACATCCTATCTCTATTGATAAATATATCTAGTAATAGAGGATTATTGGCTCTAAATTTAACTCTGGATTTAGATATAAAGAGAGGAGATCCAACCACCAACTCAAATTTTAATTTGTAGTAAGTGAGATTCCAAAAATATTAATATAAGAGGATGTGTGCATGTGTTTATAAAATCCTAAGAAAATCCCACTAATGGTTACCACTACGTACCTTCAAGATCATTCCAACTTTCATCTTTCTAATTCTCATATAGTACCGCTATGTTTCTTAACTCCTATGCTCAAAGCCTTCCTATTTACCCTCCATTATAATGAAATTATCATGTCCTTTTTTCACCTAAGGTTGATTCTAAGTAATGGGATACCCTATTCCCAATTAGTTTGACCAATTTCAAGAACTTTAATGAAATGTTCAAAGTAGTCAAGTTGGTGCCCAAAGACTTAGGCTTTGATAATGACTAAAATGAATAATTTGAAGATTCCCTTCAAGCCAACAAGAATGTAGACATCATAGGGCCATATCCAAGGTTTAGGATTTTTCTTACACTAACTTATTCAACAACCTCCTTCTCATAACTATTCAAGTGCAGGATGGGGTCCATGACTGGGTGTGTTCACCCAACTCTCAGCACTAGATAGCCAATATCTATTAGAATGCCTACAATGCATATTAATCCCTCTCATATTTAACCTTATCTTATGATGTTTCAATAGTGAAGGCTTGTATGGAAATATTATAAATATATGATGCCTTATAAGACTAGACTGAGAATTCAAATGCTAAATAGGTTGATAAAGAAGATATAAATGTGTACATAATTCATACATTCTAGGTAGGCAAGACTTTTTTGAACTAATTATTAATGGCCCAAGATTTCTTGCACAATAATTAATTATGGGTTCCCCTCCTCTATATGATCCTCAAATGCTCTAATGTTATGGACATGGGAGGACTAATGAAATTCAAGTTGGTCAATACTATCATAATGCCCAATCCAAATGCAATTTATATATGATGAGATACCTTATGGACATGAACTATAGGATACTCTCCTTCAAACTTTTGGATTTTTGTATGTGGGTTCCTAGGGGATTAGTGGTCAATGTAGTATTTTATAAACTATATGGCCATTAGTACTAGAACCACATCTAGGATAACATTGATCACTTTTATCTAGTGGTATACAACATGATCAATGAGGCCCTAATGCCCCATCTATCATAATCAATCTAAAATTTCATCACTACCACCAAGGATTACTGAAACTACATAAAAAACACTATGATTAAAATTTTGGGTATCCTCAAGTAGCCCCTTTGTTTGCCATATTTCATGTCAGATTGTCTAGTAGAGCAAGAGATCACATACTAATTGGTGGAGGGTATCTTGGGATTTTTTATAGGTTACCAACATAAGGCATGCCCACCACTCTCGATCATCATCAACCACCATATATACAAGACCTTCCCTCTCATCCATAAAATGGTGGTCAAATGGGACTTCTTCACCTTAAGGAGATCTAAAATTTAGTATTGAGACCCCAAGGGGATGATTAGAGATCACTTGGTGAGGTATTCATCCTACCTTATATAGAATATGGTAATCAAATGGTGGATGAAGATGAGCTATACTTAGATTCTAATGATAAATAGGAGGTATTGTCTAAAATTATGATGAAGAATAATAATAAGAAAGGAAATAATATTTAATTAGGCCCATCTGCTCCCCTTCTAGCTCCTACTCACTCCACAAAGGATCTCACTTTAACTCTTATTATCATTTGGAAGATTTTTTAGGGAATTCCACTACCTTATCCTCCTTATGCTCTATTTCTAGTTTCATGTTCTCAAGTAGCTCCTACTCATCATATCTAATATCTACCTCCTATATTTGATGCTCATATCTTAGCTCCATATATACCTACTCTATCAACCCCAATAGTCTAGCCATGACTGAGACAAACCTAGATTACTCAATGGTAGGTAGCCCAGGTGAAACCATCTTAACCACCATCATCTCTACCCTATGACACATATAACATAAGGTTTAACATGATCAATAGTCTATGGGTGAGACCAAAACAAGGTTATTATCAAGTATTTTTATAGGTTGCACCCCTTACACCACTTATCTCCATTGTTTCCCTTCCTCTACTCACTCCCATCACTTTCTAGATCCTAGTACTATCACCCATAATTTTTTATTCACTCCCACAAACCCCCCAAATGGTGCCTCCTCTATTCCCCATTACACCATAAGTCATTTACTCAAGGTACTTTGGCATCACTCTTCTTGATCATCCATACCTTTTCATTCCCCTCCACCCCATCCATTCCATAACTCAAAATCTTCTTGATGACTTATATAGACTTGCCTTTAGTATATATACCATTGGGTCAATATTCATAAAAACTAATGACTACAACCATCAAAATCATATCATTAGTGGAAAGGACTATCCTAGTCCCCCCATCAGTCATATTGATGCCTCCCTTAGCATTTCTAGTTAATCCATCATTAACTCACATGGATCCTACTATTATAGCTAGTAATTACACTATATATTTCAAAGTTGACTTGGGTAATATGCCCAAGAAAAACATATAAGGAAACTCATATGTTAGCTTTATTTCAAAGGCCTTCCACTCTAATCCAACCTCCTCTACTAGCCTCAATGTTTCCTTCAGCCCCAATCACATCACCTTAATGAGTCTCCCCTTCTCCCTCCATTGCTTTCCTCATTCACCCCTTCCACTTCCTCTATTTATCCTCCACCTCATCCTCCACCCTTCACCACCACCTAAGCCAATCCTCCCACACCTTATGTAACCTAGGGAATAGTTCAAAGATTGTAGGTGCTAGATATGATCATCTAGGGAAACCTTAATGTACAATGGGGATTCGATAAAACTTTGAGGAGTATGAAAAAGACTCTAATGGAAAGGTTAATCCAGGAAGGGAACCTTGTGGTTTGGAAGACCCATAAAGATATATTATCCCTCACTAAGGTGAGTACTTATATTAGGGAGGAAAGGATGGTTGAATATCCACTCTCTATTCTTTAGGAAACGCATCATATGTCAGAGAATATATTTGAAGACAAACACATATAGGTTAAAAACTTAGAGACTTAGGTCAAGAGGTCCTTCTATGTAAGGTTGATGGGTTAGGTCAAAGATGCCATCTTACTAATCTTATCAGTTCTTGACAAGGTAGTGGAAGCTCTGCCTAAGACCAATGTGTTAATCTAATAGATTTGGGCTTTCTTAGAGAGGATTATAGAGATATAAAGTATAAGAAGATATTGGTGGTGATTAACAAAGGCATGTTCTTAAAATTAAAACAAATGAGAACCTCAAACTTGGGTTTATATCAAATGTACACTAGACACATGAAGGTTACTATGAAGGAATCACTAGTTGAGGCTCGTATTGTAACTAGTCCCTTAGAAGTGAGTAAGAAGAGGTTATTGACCTAGTCAAAAAAGGTCAATATCTTTGTGTTATTCCACCTAAATAACACCCTACTAGAAAAGGGAGAATTTGGAGTCCAACTAGCTCAATTAGACTAGGTCATGAGGGAGAAGGTCACAAAATAAAAAATGAAGGGGCTCAAGTGATTATGGAGTTATTAACACAATCCATGAAAAGCATCAACTAGGTATCTATGGTCCAAGTGCTAAATCAAGCACCTTTCCAAGTCTACTAGAGTTTGGTGACTCAATCCAAGGTGATATTTAGGGAGCCCCAATAAACCTTTATAATTTGGGAAAGGAATTTAACCTTGTGGAAGTTGTATTGGAGGGTAAATATGTAAGATCAAAGTGGTTGGGAGCCAAACCTCCATAGCCACCTTTGTGTATCAACTAAGTGGTTCCCCATAGATATATTTGTGGGTTTAAGGGGATTTATTTATTTTGAATTTTGAATTAAAACTATAAATATCATGAGTGGCCACATGGCCTATAATGGGAATATCACACCAATTAAAGACAAATCCCATCCTTATATATATGGAAAAGCCATTTTTTAATATAGGGGTTAACTAAAATCTTTCTCAAAATGTTGTCAGATTATAGTTAGGATTTCACGTACTTTTTTCCTCTTCTCTTTAGACTGTAGATTTGGACAAAATTGATTATTGTAACAACACTCACTTTTTTTTATGAATATGATTCATGTTTTATTCTAAGGGTTTGTTCTATGTCTCAGTTATCTGTCATCTCCATTTTTGAATGCTTTTCAATACAATATTAATTAGATTAATAATTTGCTACTTCATGTGTGCTATGGTTAAGATGTGATTGGCCATTATAATCACTATGTGATTTTTCTCATTTCCCTTCTATTGTACTGTTAATTTGTGTGTTAATCTAAAAATTACCATTGGGTGTTTATGTGTAATTTAATATAAACTCTTAGTACTCATATTTAGTGAGGGATCATATTTGAGGAATACTCCTTGTTTTCTTATACTCTTCCCACTATGTGTTCTTAGAGGTATAACTTTAGTGAAACTCAATCTCCATTGGTATAACTATGGAAAGGGAACTTAGTTCAATGATCAATGCAATGAGTTCATTCTAGACCTGGAGTTTCCCTTTTTTACCTTACTCTTCCTTCCCTTTTATGTTTGTTTTATAAGATTTAACTACCCTCTTACCATGTATTTAGAAATAGAGAAGCATAATACATGAACACCCATAACAACTTTTGACATTTAAATATGTGTGTAATAACTTTATATTGAAATTTTAGTGGTGATATAATATCTCTTGGAGACTATTCATGCAGAATCTATTTATGAATTCAAATAACCATATTTGTGCATTGAGCTAATCATATATTAGTCCTAAAATGGATGAGGAAAGTTAATAGTTATCCCCATCTTCTCTTTTATGGAATACCCAATCTCATGGGTATTTCATGAACTGGGAGTTTAGAGTGAACAATACTTGGCACTAGAAGGAGGGCCTCTAAAATATTTGTCTTGTCATTACTTTTATGAGTGTGTCAAGATTATGATAATTGATAATAAAATCCTAACCATTATTTACTTGTGAATCATCCTATAGACTAGTTCACCTTTTACTAGGGCTATCTCCACCATGGTCAATTGGTAATTTCCCTTAATTTTCCCAAGAAAACCCAGGCTCAACCTACCTAGACCTACTAGGATTCTAATCAATTTATCCATATTGTAACAACCCCACCAGGTTCTTACCATAATATAGAGTATTTTTTAAATTAATTACACATATTCATCATATAGATTTTACCATGAGAAATTTAATTCTTGATCTTTAACTAAATGAATTCATTTAGTTAACCATTAGGTATATATCTAATCCACTTAACAAAGAATCACCATGAGCAAATCTAACAATCATTAACAAATTTAGTAAGTCAATGAATACTACATCTATTTTAGTTTTTTTTAATTTTTCAATATGATATAATTAGCTACTAAAATCAAAGTATATGCAAGGTTTTTAAGATTACCTAGAGATAAAGGTTAGTTGTGCACCATTGATTAAGCTTGGTGGGAACTCCTCTTTGGCTAGGGAAGAATGATCTACAAATTAGAAGTAAACACCCAAACAAAAATGGATTAGTAGGAAGATGAGTGGGCTACCTAGTTACAAACTAGTCTCAAGAAGTAAAATGCTTACTCAAATGGATTTTAGTACACTATTTTCAATTAAGATTAATAAAATGCTAAAAATGATTAAGATAAATGATTGCAAGATATAAATGGTGTGAAAGATAATTTCATAAAGTTAAATGATTATGGATTATTCAAGATAATAGATAAGATATACAATATAATATATGTAGGTATAAATAATACAAAATACACTTAGTGAAGATTAGATAAATGCAGATTATCTATGATTGAAAGATAAGATAAATGGATTATTTAAGGACAAGATGTATAAATTCTTTGCTAATATTTAGTAATGGATATCAAAAAATTAGGAGAGAGATTTATAAAATAAAATGTACATTATGTAGTCTTTAGGGACTATGAATTCTACCAAAAATAGAATTTAGGTCTATTTTTGTGTTTTAGTAGGGATTGATGGTGTTCCTGTAGGATTAGTGTCAATTCTGTGTCAACTTCTAATACTAAAAAATAAAGGAAGGAAAAGGTTTGAAAAGTTGATAAAATAATGAAAATAGATATTAGATGATAAAATAGAGATGTTAATGGACTAATAAACTATAATGTAATCCAAAACTAAGCAATAGAAAACATAAAATTGACCTTTAGTGAGTGATGTGTATGTAAACAATGTGTGCTATAAACATGGGTTTTCAACCTCAAAAATGGCTTACTATCATATGGACAAGGGTCAAGTAGGGTATGTATATAGTCTCAAAAATAATTCAATAGCATTTCAAAGTCCAAAAATTACAATCCCAAGCCTTGGAGGCTCTTTGTGTATATATGGATCGACATCGATCCATGAGAATTAGAATCGGTCATGAAGGATCGATGTCGATTAGCCAAATTTGGTCAAAAGTTGGCTTGGGTTGTTCCAAACCATGTGCCAAAGTAAGTGAATGTAATACTAAGTTATTCTCATGGGTTTATGATGAGTGTAAGTTGTTGGAAGGGTTGTTGGGAGATTGAATAGGTTTTGTTTTTATTTATTTTTAATATTTTATGTTATTTAAAATATTTTGTGTGGTTAGGTATGGTAAATAGTAATTAAGAGGATTAAATACCATGTTTAAATAGGGGTATATACATAAAAATAAACATTTAATTATGGACATTTAGTTTCTACTTTAAGTTATATTTTATGTATAAACTTTCAAGTTGTTGGAGAGTGGTTTTAGACCTCTAGGAGTTAAGATGCCAAATATATATTTTTTGAGGTTTCCACCACATTTTAGACTTAGCCTATTTTAGGAATTTATGATTTTAGACTTAGCCTATTTAAAGGTTTTAGGCTATGGTGCATATTTCTAGCCTATTTTAGGGTTTCAATCTATGCCTATTTTTGGACTTTAGGATAGTGAAGGAAGCTATAATATTATTAATGGATGTTGGATGTTTTTTCCTTTTAATAAATTTAGGCATCTATTTGGATTAATTAGATTTGTCATTTTATCTTCATTCTTTGGATTAGGGTTGCAAATATTTTTAGGAGATTCCTCCTTTGGGAGATCTCAAGTAATGAGATCAAGGAGGTTGGAATAGATGATAGGGGTGATTTAGATTGGCTCATGTTCTTATGTTTCTAGGATATCTCCTATAGGGAGGTCTGGTATTTTAGAAGATGAGTTAGGAGATGTATTAACTTCATGTATTAGAAGTTAGTCATGGATACTAATAATCATGTGACCCCCTTGGTTTTGGGATTCTTCAATGTGTGTTTGTAAATAGTCTAATGTGGATGGGTAATTGGAAGATGGTTCTAAATAGTATTGAGGGATTGATTAGGGGGAGCATTTAGACTATCCAAATGAAATTCCCCCTTGTTGATGATTTTTTTATACCAATTGTTTAAAGGATTGGAATCATTTTATGTCATGTCTTATTACCCTGTGATATGCACAAAACTCATCCTCTTTATACCAAGTTGGTTTAAGATGTGTATCATCAACTATTTTAATTAGAGGGAGCTCAAAAATGGACGCTTGTAGGAGTTTATCCAATACATAAGTATAAGGCTTTCCTAAAGGGGTGTATTTTCTAGGGGAAAATGAGTAAGGCCCATAGGTGGCTATGTTTGAGAAGTGGATGGTCCTAATTTATTGAGTGTTAGAGGTGGAGAAGTTTTTAAAAAAATATCATTTACTACCCATTTTAGTTTAGGATTATTGTTATTGATTTTTAGTGGGTCAGGTTTGAAGTTCTTATTGTGTAACTTAACTTCTCCCTCTTCAATGTCATGAATATCAAGTTTACACACCATGGTAATGGATAAAAGTTTGAAATTACAACATGGATGAGATATTTTTTACATAAGAGAATGAAAAAAAATCAATTAATTTAGGTTATGGAAAGATAAAGGTTAGCTGGTTGATTAGGCTATACCAATGAGTTGTAAAGTTGGTAATGGATTCATCTTCAAATTGTCTGACACCATACAAGTTAGTGAGGGTGATTTTCCTATAAATGTTTATAGAGAAGTCTTATAGGAAGACCTAAGCTAATTTTTTTAAGGAAAATAATGAGTGTTTGGGGATGGAGTTTTATAAATCGAAAGCTGGTCCAACTAATGATATGGGAAAAAATTTAAGTAGGAGATTATCATCATGGGCTATAAGGTAAAAACCATGCCTTAATTCCCTAAGGTGTTATTGTGGGTCCTCTTTAATTATGAATTTAGTAAAAAAAAATTTACCATTGTGAAGGGTAAGGTCTCATGGGTATAGATGGATTAATGGGCTCATTACAAATTTACGCATAAGAGAGCACATTTTTAGGCCTTGAGGTTGAGGCTTCTAGATGGGACATCCTATTCATAAGGATGTTAATGAGGTCTATCTGAGTGGTATACTAAGGTACGCCCCTAGGTGTTATTGTCAAATGGATAGTGACATGATGAATGGTTGTGACTAGGGATAACCAATGGTTGTGGTGTTAACTAGTGGGGTTAAAGTAACATATGAAGGATATGCTGAGGGTATGTATTATTGATAGGATGGGTTAGAAGATGATATGTATTGATATTAGGGACATATTTAAAAGGATTATGATGGAGATTTTAAATATTTTGATGATAAAAGAGGATCCAAATTTGAATGTAATGAGACATTCTGCTAAAGAGGTGGTAGGAATTATGGTTATGAAGCCATAGTGGGTTGAGGTAGGATATTATTTTTAGATGGTTAGACTAGTAGTGGTGGATTCATACCACCATGGGTCTATATAGGTGGGAGGGATGATGGGATAGAAACTAGGATTTAAGGGGATGTAAAGGTAATTACAAGTTGGGTTATCATGGTACTTATGACTATAAGAGTAGTAGTGAATGTGTTCAAGGGTGTTTATTGGGATGGGTTAGGCCCAAATAGAGATGTATGCATATTAGTAGATTAAAGAGGGTCTGAGACATGGGTTGCTAAGGATGGTGTTATGACCAAATTAACTAGGTGTGAAACCCCATTGGTTCCACCTTGTGGCATACCACAGATATGAGGGGCTATAAAAAGGGAAATGGGTGTGTTTTATAAGGTGAGATAATGGTTAAGGGCCAGTAGCTTATTATCCAAAATGGAAATAAAATCTTGATTCCCTTGAGTATAATATAATGGAAAATGAGGTTATCTAAAGGATTAAAGGGAAGTGGATGGATGTGGAGTAGTCTCCATGGATGAGGATGTGGATGGAGGTCAAGCTCTTTTTCATGACTATTGTCATGTTTCAGCCATGAGATGGAAAAAAACAAAAAACAAACTATATTTTTTCCTTTTATTTTGAATCAACTCATTTTAAGGTTTGAATGAAAGATGCACAAACTAAAATCATTCCAAATTTTTTTGATCTTTTTTAACTCTAAGATGTGAGAAGAAATAAGGAAAAAGGATAACAAGGATTCTAAGAAATGGTAATCTAAGGATAGTTTTGGATATTTTGTTTTAGTGCTAATAGGAAATAGTATTGGTATCTGTACATGGCTTGGTAATTGGGGCTTATTTCACTCACACCACAATCCCATAGCCAATGTGGGTGCTTAGCCAATACATACCAATAGTCTAGAGATTATACTTAGCCAGAGAAATGAGTTGGTCCTCCCCTTAGTGGTGAAATCCAAGTGGGATCATCAAGAAGAAGGTTATTTCAAGGTGATTAAATCCTCATCATTTTCCTTATGTCAAGTGTTTATATGTGTTAATTTACAACAATGATTAGGATTGTGTGTGAAAGAGTGATAATTATGAAAAATTTACCACATAAATTATTCTATGTGAATTAATTAGGTAGGCAAAAATGAATGAAATTTATTTTTAATCTTAAAAAGGAAATAAAATGAAAACTTAATGTTATTTGGATGAATTCACACAAAAAAAGGGAAGGAGAGCAAATTCAAGAATTTTGAATTTTAAAACAAAAAATGAGGTTGTGGTCCCACCGAGTGTGCTAGAATGTTTTAGTATTTTCTTTATTTTTCAATATGATATAATTAGATACTAAAAATAAAGTAGATGTAAGGTTTTTAAGATTACCTAGAGATAAAGGTTGGTTTCACATTATTGATCAAGCTTGGTGAGAACTCCTCTTTGGCTAGGGAGGAATGACCTACAAATCACAAGTAAACACTTGGAAAAAAATGGATTAGTAGGAAGATGAGTGGGCTACCTAGTTACAAACTAGTCTTGAGAAGCATAATCCTTGCTTGAATGGATGCCATCCCACTATCTTTAATTAAGATGAATAAAATGCTAAAAATTATGAAGATAAATGTAGATTATCTTTGATTGAAAGATAAGATAAATGGATTATTCAAGGACAAGATTTATAAATGCTTTGCTAATTTTTAGTATTGAATATCAATAAATTAAGAGAGATATTTAGAAAATATAATGTAGATTATGTAGGATTTAGGGACTATGAATTCTACCAAAAATAAAATTAAGGTCTATTTTTGTGTTTTATCAGGGATCGATGTTGATCTTGTAGGATCGGTGTTGATTCAAGTGAATCAACATTGATTCTATGTCAACTACTAATACTCGAAAATTAAGGATGGAAAAGGTTTGAAGTTGATAAAATAATGAAAATATATAATAGATGATAAAATAGAGATGCTAAAGGACTAATAAAGCATAATGTAAGCCAAAACTAAGTAATACAAAATGTAAAACTGACCTTTAATGAGTGAGGTGAATGTAGACAATGTGTCCTACAAACATGGGTTTTCAACCTCTAAAATGGCTTGCTATCATATGGATAGGGTTCCAATAGGGTATGTATGCAATCTCAAAAATAATTTAGGAATGTTTTGGATTCTAAAAATTATAGTCCTGAGCCTTGGAGGCTCACTATGTATATATGGATTGATGTTGGTCTATGAGAATTGACGTCGATCATAAAAGATCAATGTCAATTATGGAGGATCAACATTGATTAGCCTAATTTTGTCAAAAGTTGGCTTGGGTTATTTTTAGCCACATGCCAAAGTAAGTGAATGTAACACTAAGTTGTTTGCATAGGTTTTTGATGAGGGTAAGTTGTTTGAAGGGTTGTTGGGAGATTGAATAGGTTTTATTTTTATTTGTTTTTATGATTTTATGTTGTTTAAAATATTTTATGTGGTTAGGGATGGTAAATATTAATTAATAGGATTAATTACCATTGGTAAATAGGGGGTGTATATATTTAATTATGGACATTTAGTTTCTACTTTAAGTTATATTTTATGTATATACTTTTAGGTTGTTTGAGAGTGGTTTCAGACCTCTAAGAGTTAAGATGCAGAATATACATTTTTGGAGGTTTCCACCACATTTCAAAATTTGCTTATTTCAAGGCTTTAGGATTTTAGACTCAACCTATTTTAGTGTTTTAGGTTATGGTGTAGATTTCTAGCATCTATGTTTGACACTTTTTATTGAGCAATTTGTAGAGACTAGTCATGAGACAAAAACTAATACAGGACTAATACCCTAGGTGTATGTGAGAGGTATTCCCCCTAAAATCATGGGATAGTGTGGGATGATGAGATAGTGATAAGTTTGAAAAATATAGTGTATGGATGAATAATATGAGGATCTGAAGGATAAAATTAAAGGCAAATGATGTGGATATTTGAGTGAGAAACTTACTTTCACTTACAAGGAGAGGGTAATTACACATAGTAATGACCAAATGCTAAAATAAATTACCACCAATATGATCAAGTGGGTTTAAAAAAAAGGCTACTAAGGAGACAAAGAACATAAAGGTCTAACTAAAGCATCCATTGTGATAATAGTCAGGGAACCACCTATAGATGTATTGTCTCAAGGTAAAATATGCTCTTTGGGATATGGAAAGGTGAGATGTGCCCAATAGAGGGTGATCTAGGATAGGTTGAGGAACAAACAGGGGTCATCTTCCACTAACCTAGGATGTTGGGTGTAAAGTATCATAATTGTAATGGGTGTAATTTACTTGGATTTAGGTACAAGGGTATATGCACATGAAATATTGCAAGTAAATTAAATACAAGGGATCAAGGTTGATCAAAGAGGACGAATGTAAATTGTTGTTATGGATATAAATAACATGATACAAATGTCATTTCCTTATTAGCTAAATGTTTATTTAAAACCTCTAATTATTAATTTGGATGATTTGTGCTAGATGGATGGATGGGGATGAAATTGTTAAAAAAAAGAGTGTCAATGCTATAATATTAGAGATGAAGTACAATATTAAACTAATAAGGGTTTGGGATATTACAAGCATAAATACTTAAAGATAAATAAGTAATAAATTACCACAACTATGAGTAGGTGGGATTAAATTAAGGCAATCAATAGAATAAATGATAGGGTTGGCTGACCAAAGCATCTAGTGTGTTTGTAGTGTGTGCAATACCTATAGATGAATGCTCTCAAGATGAGGTACACTCTAAGTATCCACATAGGTGAGATGCCTAAAAAACCATGCATTCATTACAAAGGCTATGGGACCAACAAGAGTCAATGTCCACTAGCCTAAAATGTAATAGGACAAACAATGAGATAGATGTGGCAAGGTAACAAGATTGGGCTCAGGGGTAGGCCTAGATGCATGAAAATTTTCAAGTAGTGAAAAAAAAATACTAATTGATGCCAATTAACAAAGATGGTCATAAACTTAAAGGATCAACATGGATTATAATGACCTACCATAAATAGTATCGCCTACATGTCATTGATGTATGTGCATGCAATTTATCAAATATTTATGAGATAAAATGGGACATCTATTTGAATTCTTATAGTAAGGGATTCAGTGGACTCAAATGTGTATTCCTTATTTTGATAATGACATAGATATGGGCCATAACCTTTTATGTGCTTTAATAGGCTTTGAGATTATTGATGGAAAATTAAATTAGGTTAGATAATGGTACGGATTTTGATTTTAATGTCAATTTGATATATGAGAAAAGAGTAACTAAGGTAAACTCAACTCCTTAGTTGCTTGGATCATGGTGGGGCATGAGCTCCTGTATGATCTATGTATTCTAAAAACCTTATCTAATGGTAATAAACACCTTAGTCATCATCAATCTACCAATCTTAGGCTTTCTAAAGATAGTAAATGATATGGGATGATGCTAATATGAGTAGATATGGATATGAATTAGGATCATGATATCTCCCTAGGTTGGAGGATAAGTCTTTGTGTATTAGTGATGATAGGACTAACTTGGATCAACCAATGTTTGATTTTGTGTAGACTAATCAGTGTAGGAAGTCTACAAGATTTTGGAAAGTTGATCAATGTAGCAAGTTTTCTTAGGATATTATTTAACTTTTTCTTTTGGAGATTTTATGGGAATGCTTGATAACTTTTAGCTGAGATAGAAAAGTTGATCGTTGCAGGAAGATTTTTTTATTTATAACTTTGAATGGCCATCCTTCAAGGGAATGGTCTATACTTTTAAGATATATTTTTGTGTTTTATGAATAGCTATCCTTCAAGGGAGTAGTTTATGTTTTTGAATTTTATATAGCCATCCTTCAATGTAGTGGTCTATGCTTTGTGTCCTTTTGATTTAATTTTATCCCAAATTAAATTTTTAATCATGGGTTGACTTGAATTCATCTAGGGCACATTATTAAAGATTAAGCTTTGACACAAGGTTATAATGTGATGTTAAATGGTGTAGTGTTATGGATAATAATGATTTGGGGATCCTTCCTAATATAGGTAGAGCATGTCTAGTATAAAAATGCTATGAGTAGAGCCAAGGTGCCCATATTTAAGATCATGAAGATAGTGTTATCAGATGACCACATGATTCTATATCATTATAGGGTATATGTGGGGATTATGAAATATATAAGAAAAGGGAAATGTTGTGTTGATTTATGGATCGCCAAAGATATTAACAATTATAAGGTTGTAGATGCAAAGTGCTAGGAGACTCGTGATTTTGACTTGCCTTCCAAGGAAGTCAAGCAATATGCCCCAGATCCATGATATATGGGCCAATCCAAATAGGAGAAAATTTTCCTCAACTAATCTTTTCCATATTAGTAAAATGTTAGTTTTCTTGATTAGGAGAGATTTGAATGATGTAATTGGTTTTGGAAGATGGTGGTGATGGGATATTTCCTTCAAGATACATATGGTGTTGATTGCGATATTCATACATAAGGGTGCTAAGAAAAGTGTTGAGTGATAATAAATGATATTCCCCTAGTGAGATTTGCTAAAATGGGGAATTGAAGGATTTTTTATCATGGATATGAGGTAAAGGTATCATTGGACTAAAAGAGGTTTCTCCTATCCTTAGGATCAGAACATTGTTAGGATGATATATAGGTTCATAAATTTTACATAGAGGTGGGTCTAGTAGGATAGTGTAGATTTTATTTTCTTGGTTAAGGATGGGATCAGGATCAAATTCCTCATTTAAGAGGTTAGCATCCTATAAAAGATTCTAGACTATGGATTTAAATGATCTACAATTTTCAATATCATGTTTGGGAGTCTTATGATAAACACACATCTTATCTTTCTTATACCAAGAAGGTCTTTAAGTGTGTGGGTTGAATGGTGCAATAGGTGGTAATGAAATGAGGGATGTCTATAAAATTTGGTAAGAATGGTGGTGCATGATCCTCTCAATGAGTTTTGTTGTAGTTTCTCAACCTATTATGATATAAAATTTTGATCTAATTTAGTTTTTCCATTTGTTATCTAGGTAGGATTAATAGGATCCATTTTTATTTTAATAGTTGTGTCTTTAGTTGGATTTTTTAAGTGCTTAGAGGTGGAAGGTTTAGTTGAATGGTTTTGGTGTTGAAGGGAGAGGAAGATATTTTTGGGTGGATCCTTTAGATGATGATTAACTGATGGTGATAAGTAGTGTAGATGAAGGATGAAGGATGAGGTTCTAAGATGGATGGTCTATTTTAGATTAGGGGTGATATTGATTTTCCCTTTTTAGTGCTAGTAGCTGTGATAGGGATATTTTTGTAACTTGGTTCAATGCTTTTGACTTTAGATAACGAAGGAAGATCTAATCTTATTAGTGGATGTTGGAGGGATTTTCCTTTTAAGACATTTAGTCATTTATTTGGATTGATTGAATTTGTCATTTTATCTTCATTATTTAGAGTAGGGTTGTAAACATTTTTAGGAGATTCCTCCATTGGGAGATCCCATGTAATGAGATTAGTGAGGCTAGAGTGGATGATAGGGGTGATTTAGTTTGGCTCATGTTATTGTGTTTCTATGATATCTCCTATATGGAGGTTTGGTATTTTATAGGATGAGTTGGGAGATGTATTAACTTCTTGTAGTAGAATTTGGTCATGTATAGTAATAATCATGTAAACCCCTTGGTTTTGGGATTCTTCAGTATGTGTTTGTAAATAGTCTAATATGGATGGGTAATTAGAAGATGGCTACTGGATAGTATCAAGGGATTGATTAGGGGGATCACTTAGATTATCTAAATTAAATTCCAATAAATAAATAAGTAGGATTTTATCCAATAAATAAGTTTAAGGCTCTCTTAAAGGGGTATATTTTCTAGGGGAAAATTAGTAAGGCCCCTAGGTGGTTGTGTTTGAGAAGTGGATGGTCCTAATTTATTGGGTGTTGGAGGGGGATAAGTTTTTAGAATAATATCATTGACTATCCCTTTTGGTTTAGGATTATTGTTATTTCTTTTTGATGGGTCAGGTTTGAAGTTTTTATTGCATAATTTAACTTCTCCCTCTTTAATACCATGAATATCAAGTTTATGTGCCATGGTAAAGGCTTCGTCAAAACTCTTAAAAGTTTGAACTTGTAACATGGATGATATATTCTTTGCACAAGATCATGAAAATAATTTAGGTTGTGGCAAGAAAAAGGTTAACTAGTTGATTAGGCTATGCTAACGAGCCACAAAGTTGGTAACAGATTCATCTTCAAATTGCCTGACACCATACAAGTTAGTGAGGGTGATTTTCCTAGAAATGTTTATGGAGAAGTGTTCTAGGAAGACCTGAGCTAATTTTCTAATGGAAAATAATGAGTGTTGGGGGATGGATCTATACCAATCCAAAGATAGTCCAACTAATGATATGGGAAAATTTCTAAGTAAGAGAGCATCATCATGGGCTATAAGGTAACAAGCATGCCTAAATTCCCTAAGGTGTTATTATGAGTCCTCTTAACTTAGGAATTAAGTAAAGTTGGGTAATTTCCATTATGAAGGGTGAGGTCTCATGGGTACAGATGCATTGATGGGATCATTACAAATATGATCATAGGAGAGCAAATTTTTAGGCCCTGAAGTTGAGGCTTCTAGATGTGACATCCTATTCATAAGGATGCTTATGAGGTCTAGTTTGGTGGTATACTAAGGTGTACATCCTAGGTATTATTGTTGAAGGGGTAGTGACATGATGAAGGGTTGTGACTATGGATAACCAATGGTTGTGGTGTTAACTTGTGGGGTTAAAGTAACATATGGAGGATATGTTGAGGGTATGTAATGTTGATAGGATGGGTTGAAAGATGATATGTATTGATATTGAGGAGGTATTTGAGAGGATTGTGATGGAAGTGTTAAATATTAGTATGATAAAGGAGAAACTAAAGTTGACTGTAATGGGACATTCTATTAAGGAGGTGATAGTAATTATGGTTGTGAATCCACGATGGGTTGCCTTAATGTTCTTTGGATGAATTCACACAAAGAAAGGGAAATAGAGCAAATTCAAGAATTTTGAATTTTAAAACAAGAAATGAGACTGTGGTCCCACCGAGCATGCCAAAATATTTTAGTATTTTTTTGATTTTTTAATATGATCTAATTAGCTACTAAAATAATGTAAATGTAGGTTTTTTAAGATTACCTGGAGATAAAGGTTGGTTGCACATCATTTATCAAGCTTGGTAGGAACTCCTCTTTGGCTGGGGAGGAATGACCTACAAATCACAAGTAAACACTTGGATAAAATGGATTAGTAGGAAGATGAGTGGGTTACCTGGTTACAAACCAATCCTGAGAAGCATAATGCTTGCTTGAATTGATGTCAACCCACTATTTTTAATTAAGATGAATAACATGCTAAAAATGATGAAGATAAATGATTACAAGATATAAATGATGTGAAAGATAATTTTATAAAGATAAATGATTATGGATAATTCAAGATAATAGAAACTATATACAAGATAATAGATGTAGGTATAAACAATACAAAATAAAACTTAATGAAGATTAGATAAATGTAGATTATCTATGATTGAAAGATAAGATAAATGGATTTTTCAAGGACAAGATGTATAAATGATTTGATAATTTTTAGTAATGGATATCAATAGATTAGGAGAGATATTTAGAAAATAGAATGAAGATTATTCAAGTTTTAAGGACTGTGAACTCCACTGAAAATATAATTTAGGTCTATTTTTGTGTTGTATCAGGGATCATTATCGATTCTACAAGATACGTATCAATTCAAGTGAATCAACACCAATTTTGTGTCAACTACTAATACTCAAAAATCAAGAATGGAAAGGTTATAAAAGTTGATAAAATATTGAAAATAGATAATAGATGATAAAATAGGGATGTTAAAAGACTAATAAAATGTAATATAAGCCAAAAATAAGTAATGCAAGACATAAAATTAACCTTTAATGAGCAAGGTGAATGTAGACAATGTATGCCACAAACATAGATTTTAAACCTCCAAAATGGATTGGTATCATATCAATAGGGGTCTAGTAGGGTACGTATGAAATCTCAAAAATAATTTAGTAGCATTTTGGAGTCCAAAATTTCTACTCCCAAGCTTTAGAGGCTCATTGTGTATATATGGATCAATGTTGATCTATGAGAATCAACATCGATCATAAAGGATTAATGTTAATTATGCAGGATCAACATCGATGAGACCAATTTGGTCAAAAGTTGGCTTGGTTTATTTTGAACTACATTGCAAAGTAAGTGAATGTAACACTAAGTTGTTTTCATGGGTTTTTGATGAGGGTAAGTTGTTGGGAGATTGAATAGGTTTTATTTTTATTATTTTATGTTGTCTAAAATATTTTGGCTGGTTAGGGATGGTAAATATTAATTAATAAGATTAATTACCATGGGTAAATAGGGGGTATGTACATAAAATAAATATTTAAGATAATTTAACATTGAATTGTGGACATTTAGTTTCTACTTTAAGTTATATTTTATGTATATACTTTCAGGTTGTTTGAGAGTGGTTTAGGACCTCTAGGAGTTAAGATGCAAAATATGGATTTTGTGAGGTTTCCACCACATTTTAGATTTAGCCTATTTTAGGACTTTAGGATTTTAGACTCGGCCTATTTTAGGGTTTCAGGTTATGGTATAGATTTCTATTGTCTACAACATCTAATAATAAATGAAATAGTAAAAATTCAGCCATTGTTGATACAACATTATAGCCACTACTGTAGAATTATAATGTATAAATACTACAATTTTGGAAAAATGTGATAATATATCAAATATTAAAACATGATACAAAGATCCATGGATCATAATATCCATGAATCAAGAGTTTATATGACTCAAGTATCAATATGCAATCTTAAGTCTATTTTATAGTGTATTACTCTAGCTATATAGAGCATCATCTAAGTTTTTTTCCACACTAACCATGGACCATATATCCCCTAAACCATCTCCTAAATAACTAGATGGCCCTCCCTTTATGGATGGGTAGATAATGATGGTAAAAAAATTTAGAGTGACAAACTATAACCCCTATTTTGAATATATATAATACATATTATGTATCATAAATAAATCCATTCTAACATGATATAACACAAATATAAAAACTATATCAACATATGAAATGACAATTTTTAATTAAAATATTAATTTGGATAAAGTTTTCAATAATTAATGATCTCTAGGATCAATTAATTTCATATGCACCACTCAATTAGATTACTCATCATCTTACATTGATGGCACTAATTAATCCAATGGAATCTATCCACTACTTATTTATATATGAATGTGAGATTAGGTTAAAATATAATAATATATATACCAATAGATTATAAAATAATACTCCCTATTAGCAAATAAAATATGCTAAGTATAGAAATATAATTTTCATTCATTTAGTCCATCAGATTAAATGTAATGAATCTAAGATCCTCTAATTTAATATATAATAATAAATAGAATCAAAATATAGTCCTTAATATAATCTTTCCATCTGGGTAAGAATCATATCTAGACTACCAGTTACTTAATATCACTATGTAACTATAAAAGTTATTTTTTCAACTTTTATTTATTTAAACCTAGCTTATTTATTGTCCATATTTCCCAAATATAACAAAAATACAATATGTTACTAATTATAAAAAATCTATATTTTATAAATTAAATTATTTAAACTTATAATTTGAACCAAACATTCAATGCTTAACAAGTACTCATAATTCCTTATTATGTTAAATAGTAGTCATAATTATTACACAACATCTAAACATATTTTTATGAAGTATCATTTCAGATTTACTATAATAATTTCAAAATCACCTAATATAACACATATAATATGCATTATTTTGAGTAAACTTCAATAACCAACTAATTCATAATTTTACTAGTTCTGCTAAAACCTATGCACAAAACCACCATTTATATAAAATTAAAAAACCAAATATAACCAATAAAACCTTATCCATTTTTTTTTAAACTGAATGAAAAGGCGCGCGAGCGCGCGTGTGTGTGTGTATGTGTGTGTGTGTGTATGTGTGTGTGTGTGTGCATATAAAATACATATATACATACATATACATACATACATACATATGTGTGTATATATGTATGTTATATATATACACACACAAACACATATAAACATATCCCAATATATATATATATGGATCACACGTGTGTGTGTGTGTGTGTATTCATGCTTAGTCTACAAACTTGACCAAGACTCAAGGATTCTATGTTTATATGTGTGTATGTGTGTGTGTATATATGTATGTTACACACACACACACACACACACACACACACACACACACACACACACACACACACACACACACACACACACACACACACACACACACACACACACACACACACACTTGATTTGTTCTCAATATACAAACCTGACTAAGACTCAAGGCTTCTATGTTCAACTTAAATATTAACTTTTTTTACATAGGAAAACACATATAAACATATCCCAATATATATATATATATATATATATATATATATATATATATATATATATTCACATGTGTGTGTGTGTGTTCATTCTTAGTATACAAACTTGACCAAGACTAAAGGATTCTATGTTCAACTTAAATGTTAACTTTATTTACATATACAAACACATATAAACATATCCCAATCAAACAAACATTTGACATATTTAAATACTTATAAACATAACCCAAATAATTATACATTCAACACAATCAAATACTCTATATAATATAATTAATCAATGATTCAATACTATCTTATATGATCTAGTAAACCCTACCCAGTCAACAAATTGACATATTATATTATAATATAATATATCAAACCCAATTAATAGTTTGATAGAGTCAATTATAATATAATATATCAAACTCAGTTATCATTTTAACATAGTCAGATATATTACATCATAAACAAACTTTGATTCTTTCCAAAATTAATCTATATCCATAAAACCCTATGAATATAGTCACTATGATTCATGTTCAATCTACAAACCTAAACAAAACTCAAGGCTTTTATGTTTAACTTAAATGTTAACATTATTTACATATCCAAACACATATAAACATATCCCAATAAATATATGTGTGTATGTATGTATGTATGTATGTATGCATGTATGTATGTATTCATTCTCAATCTACAAAACTGACCAAGACTCAAGGATTCTATGTTCAACTTAAATGTTAACTTTATTTACATATCTAAACACATATAAACATATCCCAATCAAAAAAACATTTGACACAGGTGATTACTTATAAACATTACCCAAAAAATTAGATGTTTGACACAATCAAATACTTTATATAATTTAATCAATCAACAATTTAATACTATTGAATGGAATCTAGTAAACCCTACCTAGTTAATAAACTGACATATTATATTATAATATAATATATCAAATCCAATTAATAGTTTGATAGAGTGGATATAATATAATATATCAAACTTAGTTATCAACTTGACATAGTTAGATATATTACATCATAACCAAATTTTGATTCTTTCCAAAAATAATCTATATCCATTAAACCCTATGAATATAGTCACTACACACACACACACACACACACACACACACACACATTCTAAACTCATACATTCATTTATTAAATTGAATACATACAACATTCTCTCATAATAACCAGTCATTTTCATATCAAAAACATCTTTAATAGACTCATAGTTATCATGGGTGTGTGTATGTATTATTACATACATCGATGTGTATATATACCCCAAGCTATCAAGGTATTTTAGGGTGTATATACACATGCTTGCATATTTTAATATATATCTATATATAGTATTTAAGTGAATAAAGGAAATAACCCCATTTCCATTTTACACCATCGAACCAATTTAATATACAGTCCACCCTTGTAATAAAATTGATTGTATATACATTATTCAAATGCCATAAAAAATTAATAAATAAATCAATTAATAATTCAAAAAATTTGAATTGATATAGGGTTAAATACATAGATTTCATAGTGGTGAATTCAAACAAGGAAAACACCTATGACCCTACCCCTTACCCTTTGGGATTATGGTGTTGGAATTCGGGTTATGTATAGGGTGAGCCTTCCATAGGGCCCTACATACAATCCCTTATTTTTTTCAATTCATTTATAAAATATGAAAAAAAAATATTATTTAATTAATTCTATTCACAAATCCATCAAACATTAACTCACCAAAATTCACGTACAAGACTGACCTATATATTATGCCAAGAAAGCCCAATCTTTATTAGCTCCCAATCCTTTTTATATTTCACTTTTTATCTAAAAATTTACATATGCATATGCTATCCCCCACAAAACTTATTTTCTTTTCTTCCTTCCATCACCTTACTTTCATCTAATTTCTCCCCCATTCTTGGTATACAAAACTGACTAATAAAATTCATGAAAAAATAACTCAACAAAACACTACATTCTGACAACATGCGGCCCATCCAAACTCTATGTTTTTAACCAAATTATGGTTAACTTAAAATAAATGGGTGATTAGAAACCTTAATCATGTTGAGGATTCCAAAATAATCATTTTATAATCTATATAATATTTTTATGACATTGACTTAAAAAATTCTATCATTAACTTCCCAAAATCAACCAATTAAACCACAAGTCACATAACCCCAATGTTTATTCCATGAAATGACTATCAACTTAGTTTATAACCATTATATTTACATGCAAATTAAACTATTGACTAAATAGGATAATGACTATATATCATGGAAATACAATTAGGTATTATAATACTTTGTTTAATTTTAAAATTCTATCCACAAGCACACTTTTCAAATAAAATCATTTAACAATTAAAATCAATATATTCATTGTCTAACATTTATTATGAATATCAAACCTTTGGTCAAGAATTTACTTGAATACAAAGATATTTTAAAATAATGATGTTTATATATTTTGGCATTTGTATTAAACATATATTATAATAACAATCTTTAATTATTATTGACTAAATCTTATAGATCGATAAAAATAATGGAATCTATCATAACATCATGTCGTTAAACTATACAACCATACCTAATAATGTAGTAAGGTAATTAAAACATAAATGAATTTAGTCGTTTAACCAAAAAATTACATCATATAAGATAAGCTACATACAATCAAAAAACTAGTAAAATCACTCAAAAAAATCAACATGATCATCAATAACAATTAAGATCGTACTATAAAGCATATTAAAAATCACCGAAAGGAAAATTACATAAAATATGACACACTATCTATTGAATACAATTAATTACAAAACATGATATAATATGTGGTGTGTGTGCAAGTATTTAGAGATTCATTCTCTATCATCCCCTCATATCTCCATCTAAACAACCCTCTCTGATGATGCTCTCCCTCCATCACACTCTAAGGGATGAATCTATCCTACATCTACCTCACAACCATGAAAGTAGTTATCTTGAAGCATCATTATATCCATAAAATAATGCATTATAGTTAATAAACATGATCATAATGCACATAATATAAAAGTAGTACTAACTCATAACAAACTAATCATGTAAATTAAGCATCACATAATTATCCAATAGTCAACATATGACATAAAACTTAAATCAAATATTACTTAATCAATTAATCACCCATAATAATCCATAGATTCAATAGGTTATTAATATATGAAATAAATCAGGATGTGACACCTGTAACTTCTCCCAAATTTGTAGCGTAAGATGGCCTAGTTCGCTAATTATGTCATTAACATCTTATGAGTTGTCCATGATTTACCATAAAACCAGAGAGGTATCTTCCCTATTTCACCCTCAACATAGGAAAAACTATGGAAAAATGCATAAATCCTTATAAAACTACCTTCACACTTCTAAATTTAGAACAAGAGGACACCGAATATAGAATTTTCCCATTCATGCTAATGAAATCATCATGTGATTGGTTCTTCAACCTTCCTAAAGACTCTATCCCAAGTCAAGACCATTTTAGTACTAATTGCCTTACCTAATTTAGGTAAATGATGGACCCAAGTGTCCTATACCAATAGTTTACTTGTATTAAAAGGGATTCCAATGAGCCTATTAGGATATGTAATGCTTGTTTTCAAAACATGTACAATTGGGTCACCATATTTTATCAACCTAACCCCCAGCTAGCACTTGAAATGTATAAGAATACATTACACCCTTGTATAAACATATTCTTAAGGTGATATGTGACCATAAAAGACCTATCCTTAGCTTATGTAGGGGCCATCAAGGTTGATAGGTAATTGAATCCTTAAGGACACATGATGAACCCCACTCCCAATTTGATACCATAGATGCTTACATTGAGATTTTTATCCCTTGTTAATCAAAATTCCCAAATGCTTTAATTTCTCCCTATAACACATCAAATACTCCTACTTAAAACCAATGACTAGGTATATTTAACCTAAAGGGAGATATATTAACCCCTCAAACACAACACCAGGTGATGTTAGTATAAACTAAAAATGCCCAAACCACACCTCAAGAGTCTACTAGAGTTAGACACCATTCAATAAATGGTAAAAAATTTAGTAATATTTTCATTGGGATATAGAGGCAGGTGATTAAATATAAGCTAGATATTTCTAATAAAAACTTCACATATCAAAGACCAATCAAGGACTATAACCATCCTCACAACCCCTCAGAATATTTGCCTAATAGGCTCCCTAAAATCAAAATCTTTGAGATATCCTTACCTAACTGATATCAAGTGCATAACATGATATCCCATAGGGAACTAGAATACATATAGTTTAGATATGCTTTTGAGATCTTCTATAGGGAAATGGAAAAATATGAAGTGGTTGTCAATCATCCTGAATTTTCCAACTCAGGTAAAGCCCCTAGTAATACTATTGTGTTAGATACCATGGATTTCAATACCTAGGAAGAAAATAATCGAGAGGAGGGTATTATTGAGGTGCAAGTGTATCAAAAATTTGAGAGGAAAAACTACACCCTTATAAATAGGCAACAATAACAACCCATTTCTACCTCAAATCACCCTAATAATGGTGCAATCCCATCGGAACAAACTACTAAGAATGATCCCTTACCTCTAATACCTCAAGAACCTAATGCACCTATGGAAATTCCATTGGTCCAAACTAAAGGAGGTTATAACATAGTGAAAGATATAAAAAATATCAAAGACACCATCACCCTTCATGAGATTTCTCAAATCATAGAATAACAAGATCTCCTGCTAAAATCCTTAACTCAAAATTAAATCCCACAGACCTAGCCAAAACCATGAAAATCACACACCAATGTACTCATTCACAAAAATAATATCAAGGTTCCCCCTTTCCTCTTAATCATCCAAGTTTTTGTCAAGAGTATACAAAATTGATTATTATATTCAAGAGCCTTAGCTAATGTGATGCTAGTAGGCATATATTAGAATATTGGGTAGGTCCCCATAAAGTCAAATAACCAAATGGTCCAGCTAGACAAGTTAGAATTAAAAGTGATAGGTGAATTGATCAATGTCCACATCTAGATGGAGATAGATCCTAGGATTCAAAACTTCATATATATTAAAGGATTGGAGATCCTTGAAGCTTTTGTCATTATCCTCAATAGAGATTGGTCCAAATCCCTAAATAGGTATATGGCCACATATTTCTCCCATATGTGGTTTTTATGGAGAGGAGTAGCCAAAAAAGTATGGGTATATATATAAACCCTCATGAAACACATTAAAATCAAGTACAAAACCTTTAATGAGAAGGTAAACCTAGTTTCCTCATACCTAGGCATCTATATGTTAATCATAAAGCCACCCATAAATCAAACTAGTCATATCACAGACTTGCTTGGCCTATGTTTTATTTATATAGATGGAACTCGTTACCAAAAAAGGTATTGAATCTAGTTTTATACTTGTATATCTCATAGGGATAAAACATTTAGCATCATATAGGTCATAGTTTCCCTACATAAATAACCTAGTAGAGTATGAATCTCTAATCCTTGGTTTGCAATTTGCATTAAGATATAAGGCAAACATAATGAGAGTATTTAGTGACTTTTGAATAGTGTTCAACTAGATTAAGTATAAATTTCAATGTAACCTATTATATTTTATGATGTATAATCATAGGGCTTAGGACCTAATCAATATGTTTAATGTGTTCAATATCATCCCTATCCCCTATAAGGAAAACCAAGTATCTAACTCACTAGCATCTATGATAGTAAATCTAATTCCCTTGGATGATAATGAGTTAAAATATTTCTCTATAGTACTCATATCATGTCCTTCTATCTTAGACAACATGACAAATTTTTAGGTCTTCAAGGATGATCAGTTGATCATCTAATTTCTCAACAAGGGAATATTTGAGACCCAAGTTATAGATGAAAAATATAGAGTTGGATAAATATGGGATCATAAATATTCATGGTAATTGGATCTCAAAAGGGATTATATAATTTTAAAGAGTATTTGATGTTTTATACCCCACCTTCCAAGTGAAAAGGCACACGTTTGAGGACCAAAAGTGTTAACTCATCAACTGTGGCTCAATAAAAAAAACCCAAATAGTTAATGTGGGTCTTAATTGGATGGATAATGAATTATAACCATTACTAATGTTACTATTAATATATAAATATGTGATTGCCTAGGCCTATGGGGACACTAAGTTCTTTGACCTAAGAGTAATCACTCACACTATCACCCTAAACCCAATCAAAAAACCTTTAAGAAAATATAAATGCTAATAAACATAACATTAAATCCCTTGATACACAAATAAGTCCATAAGATACCTTATACAGGGATAATTTTCCTAGTCTACTACTCCACTTAGGTTTCTAACCTGGTCCCTGTGTGAAAAAATAAAGGAGAAATCCACTTGTGTGTGGACTTAAAGAACTTGAACTGAGCCTTAGATAAATAAAATTACCAATTATTCTCCTTTGATGAGAGGATCCAAATGGTGAGTGGATATCAAATAATGTCCTTTTTTGATGGATTATCTAGATACAACTAGGTCTTAGTTAACCCTAAAGATAGGAATAAGACTTCTTTCACCACCAGGTGGGGCACATTTACTTATAAATGAATTACCTTTGGGTTGATCAATGTTGGTACCACTTTCCAAAGTTCATTGAACTTCACTTTAAGGAATGATAGGTAAATGTATAGTAATATATATGCATGACCTAATTGTGTCTTTTAAATATAGGTCAAATCATGTGCATCACTTAGAAAGGTTATTTGAAAGATGGAGAAGGTATGGCATTTACCTAAACCCAAAGATGAGCATGTTCGATGTCCCCAAAGTTAAAATTTTTGGTCACATTATAAAAAAATAAGGTATTGCTATTAACCCTGAAAGGTTGGATGTAATTTCCAAATTGCCTCTACCTAATAGTAAAAAGGAACTAAAATATTTCTTTGGGAAAACCAACCTTGTGCATAAATTTATTTCTAAATTTGTTGAAATAATAAAACCCTTAAATGCAATGTTGAAACAAGATGCAAAAGTTAAATCGTATATGGAATCAAAGAAGGATTTTCAAGATATTAAAAATGTTATTATTCAAGTCCCAGTCCTTATCATCCCAGACTATACATAGGAGTTATATATCTACCCCTTTTCTTTGGAAAACATAATTTCTACTTACCTCACCTAAATATTAAAGGGATAAAATCACTCTATTGTTTTATGAGAATTGACATTAAGGATTTTGAGATCAAATATTATATATTAGATAATAATTCCTATGCTTTGGTCAAGGTGGTGAATAAACTTAGACATTACATCCTACAAAATAAAGTGCATGTAATTTTCCACTAGCTATAAAGCAAATGTTGGGGCAGAATGAGCTGGGTGAAAGAAGAGGTTGATGGATGATAAATTTATAAGAGTATGAACTATAAATTAAGTCAAATAAACTTTTTAGAGTATAATTCCTTACTTATATAATAATGGAGATATATCTTAGGATTATAGTATGTCAAGTAGGTAAAAAGAGGGTATTACAATTTGACTAGTATTCCCCATTCATGCACTTACTACTCTATGGAAATGCACCTCTAGGACTAAACCACACATAGAAGAGGGACCTCTAATTAAAGGCTACATAATATATGTTGAATAAGTGACTTCTCTTCAAAAGGAACTATGATTTAATTTACCTCTGGAGTGTATTCCAAGAAGTGTCCAAATAAATAATGACAAGTTTCCACAAAAAATTAGGAACTTACCACCCTAAATAAAATTCCATGACACACAAACGTCTTTATCAAGATACTAATGGATAACACTATTTAAAGATATTCATTCCCATGTTTACTTCTACCATCAGTTCTAGACCTTTGCAAAAAAATGAACACATGTAATAATGCCACTACAACCCATCATGGAGTCTACACCATTTTTATAATGGGGGATAGATTTCATGGGAGTCATCAACCCAAATTCATCATTCGGCCATATATTTTTTCTCACATGGATGGATTATTGCATGAGGTGGTCTGAGGTAGTTTTAACTAAAAGAATCACCACTGCTAAAGTTATCAAGCTCCTAGAAAACACCATAACCACCCATTTTAGGGTCCCTATATCTTTGGTATGTGATAATAGTCATACCTTTTAAGAAATTCAATTGATATAATGGGCCTATGATAGTGTAATAATTCTAAGTTTCTCATCTAATCACTATCCATAATGGAATGGATCGATAGAGTCCACTAAGAATAGTTTGATAGATGCTATCAAGAAATCAACTGCAAAAATTCCCCAAGAATGGAACACATTTCTAAAGTTCTCCCTATGGGTAGAATACACTAGGTATAAAAAATCAATCAAAGGCTCTCCTTTTCTTCTAGTTTATGGACCAAAGAATATCATGTCAAACATGCGTAGATTGTCAACTTATAAGTTCATAAAATAATGTATGGATCTAGATGATAAGGTGGATTCCATAATCCTTGACTTAATTCAATTAGATGAAGTCTAGGATGAAGCTTTTTTAAGCTTTAACAAACACTAGGATACAATCAAATGGTGGTTTGATACAAGATCAAAGATCAAGACCTTCAAAATCTCTAACCTATTCCAAATGTGGGACAAGGCTCATGAGAAGAAAGGCCAACATTTAAAATTTTATACCCTCTAGATTGGCCCATAAAAATAGCCAAAATCATAGTTCAAACTTTTTTCTATCTCAAAGATATATAGGTCAATGATCCACCACTTCAAATAAATGGGTAGTTCTTGAAACACTATTTTTCAATTGTCCCTTCTAGCATAGTTTTCAAGTAATTTGAGCAGTGGTGGTAATGTATATATTAAATAGTTTTTTTCCATTGTGTTTGATTTTGATATATATTTTTTTTGTGTGTGTTTTTTCCCTATGTTTCACTTGTTATTTTTTAGTTTTCCTCTGAAAACTGGCTTTGTTAGTAACTGCTTCAAGTGATGGTAGAAGCCCAAGAAGATTGTTGAGAAGCAAGAAGACCCATGTAGAAACTTTCAATCCAAGGAAGTTAAGGATAGTAATTGAAACTTTTGATATTTCATATTTGAGATTTAAATGATTATAAGAGAAACACATGGATTTTAGAACATCCCACATTCTAATACATCCACCAATCTACACTTAAAATAACATCTTAAGTAAATACTAGATTATCCAAGGAAATCAAAGACTAGCTAGATATTCATAGTTTCCTCATCATCCATTCACCTTTGGCTTGGTACAGAACCCTCAATGGATAAAACTAATAAATGATAATATTTTCATAGGGAATCTTAGAAAAGGATAATAAAATATTTTATAAGATAAATTATAAGTCTTATTTGAAAGGGCTATACATGCAATCTCCACTACAAGATTTCTAGGCTAGTTGGTAGTGGAGCAAGGCCATGAATAGGACCATAGGTATATCTATCAGGGTTATGGTTGCTCATCTAGTAGTAGATAAATTCCTTAACTATCTCCCCTCCAATCCATGAATCCATTAATCCACAAATGGAGATTGATATCAAGTCTAACCTTTTTTTCTTAAATAATATCTAAAATTGAATGGAAAATGAAAAATCACTTCTTTCACATACTTGTGGCCATATATAGGGTGAAATTTTATTATGCCACTTATTATTATGAGAAATAAATGCCTTGTATTTTCTATAATTTATGAATATTCCTCTTATAATATGTTTTTTATGTAAGGAGATAAAATTAAACTAGTTGGGTTCTAAGTGTTTATCATCAATTTCCCCATGGAAGTCACCTTTTGTTGTGGCTAACATGACCCCTTTTACTCAAAATGGGGGACCCCTATGAGTAAATTACATGAACCAAAGCCTTCAGGTCCTTTTATTTTATTCTTATTGGCTTCACTCAAGTAAAATCCTTGGAATATAGTGTTACCCCATTTTCCCCAAGAAATAACAAGCCTTATTTATTTTTATGACTAAGGTAGACATATTATTTTATGAATTTAGGGTTCTAGAATTTTAGGTCCAATTTTAAAGGAAATCCATGGATTCTTATTCATTTCTTGTAGAAATAGACCCAACACCCTTCATGGTGAATCAAAATATTAATGACAAATGAGTAAGTTTTTAATTTATTATATGTCTTTTAATTTCTTACTTAGTCTTTTTGTTGGTTTCATAAAAGAAACCAAACTAATAAAAAGGTGACACATAACTAAGCTATCATAGGAGCTAGTCCTTGAACATGTCAGAGATGTCATATCCCAAGAGATCCCAAACTAATTAGAAGGTACCACATCATCAATCTAATAGAGTAGTCACTCCTCAAACTTATCATAGATGTCAGAGCCTTAGAGATATTAGTGTAATTAGAAGGCACCACATCATCAAGTGGATAGAGAAGCTAGTCCTTAGACATGTCAAAGATGTCAGAGCCCAAGAGATATTTATATAATCAAAAGGCACCATGTAATTAAACTATTAGAGTAACCAGTCCCTAGACCTTTGAGAGATGCCAGAGCCTAGCCTAATTAGAAGGTACCATGTCATTGAGATGACTAAATGTCTAGTCCCTAGTCTTTTTAGATATGCCATATCTTAAGAGATCCATGCCTAATCAAAAGGTGCCACATAATTGAATTATTAGAGTAGTTAATCTCTATATTTTTCATATATGTTAGAGCCTAAGGGAGCTCAGCCTAATCAAATGATGTTGCATCACTAACCTAATAGATTAACTAGTCATTAGACCTTTTATAGATGTCAAATCCTAAAAAACACCATCTTAATCAAAATTCACCACATAACATAGTAAGGTAGATGAGGCATCCACCTAAGGCCCTATAAGGGTCATAATGGGTTCTAAATGAGGTTAGAAAACCAATCATAGAGTGCCCCTATCCTTAAATAACACCTCACCCTTCTTAAGGATATGACATGGAGTACAAAGCCATACCTAGGTGCCTACCATTGGCATGAGGGTCAATGAATATATTACATGTGACATAAAATGGGAGTTAACTAAGAAGCCTTTTAGAGACATGAATGCATACCTACAACACATTGGGAATTTAATGAAATAAAAATCTGGGCCCAATTGGAAAATTTTAAAACATCCCATCACCATTGATAAATTTGGATGATGGTGGAGGATTGTGGGCTTCAAATTTAACTCTATATTTATAAATAAAGAGAAGAGATCTAGTCACTATCTCAAATTTTTATTCATAGTAAGTGAGATACCAAACACCATTAATACAAGAGGTTGTGTGCATGTATATATAAAATATTAATTAAATACCACTAATGGTTACCATTACATACCTTTAAGAGCACTCAAAATCTTAGATTTCTAATTCTCACAGAGTACCTCTATGTTTCTTAGCTCCTACACTCAGAGCCTTCCTATTGCTCCTCCATCTTATTAAATGGTTGCATCCTCTTTTATCCTAAAGGTTACATCCTAGTACCATGATACCCTATTATTATTTGGATTTATTGGAGATTTTCTAGTGATGTCATGGAGGTGTCTAGGTGAGTGTATGAAGTGTCTTGATAGTCTGAGTGTCAATGACAAAGTGTGTAGTGTGTTTATCCTAGTATGCTTAAAGTAGGCTTGGTTAATATTTAGTTTTATCATGATTAAGGATGGGTTTGAAGTATTGAGAATGTTTGAGGAATCCTATTAAAGGTTAATTATTATTGGAGAGCTTGTGTAATTATATGGTGTTCATCTAGTTATTCATTATATTCATCTTGGCATAGTTGGTTTTGTGACAAAAAAATCAAAGTAAATAGTTTGTTGATGTCACCATTTCCATGTATGGATGAGTCTAGGGGAGTTGGTCATATGGGTATGATCACATTAGTCCCAAGTTGTTATGGTCCAAGTTTTAGGTCATGCATTGAGTGCAAAAAAAATTATTAAGGGGAAAAGTTGGCTTCTCAAACACAATTTACTATGTTACCATACTTAGCCAGACTATCACTACACATCATGTAGATATGGATGAACCATCAAGTTTGAGAATTTATTTTTGGTACTTATAAAGTCAATTGAGGTCAAAAGAGTTCATGGAGATATTTTATATAGTTCTAAGAATTTCCCCTAAAAATTTGGACTTTTGAAATGTTTTCTACCTCAAGTTATAGATCTTCAAAATTTCTGTTGCAGACTATGTTAGGGTAGAGACCATCAAGTTTAAATACACTAAAGTCTAAGGTCACTAGTAAAAATATCTAATGGTGAACATTAAATCTTATAACTTTATCTAATATTGCATGTAAATTTAATATGCCAAAGAATGAATGCACTATTAAAAAATGTCACATTCACGAAGCTTGGATATAAGATCAATCATTTGTGGTTGATTGTGTAGTCAAAATATTGATGGTTTGGGTTGATTCAAAGAGTCAATGTGTGAATAAGGCACATAGATCTTCCAAGTAACATAATCTTGGGTGTTTTGATCTATATCTAATGGTAAGTGTTACAAGATAATGATCAAGCTACTCAAAGGAGAATGATGGTGCATATTTATCCATAGTTTCTAGGAGGCATGAGATGAGGTTAAGGTGCTTGATGTTTAACAGTTTATTAATGACTACTAGAATTCAAATATTTGAGTTTGTGAGGTAAGACTAGTATATAGATTTTTTAATATAACTTTTTATATATGTAGAATTTGATGATGGTATAAAAGGTAAAGTGGTAGAGGACTTCATGGTACATCCAAAGAATCTAGTTAGAAGGTCTAATTATTTTTAAAATAAAATATATAAAGATCCAATGTTAACTATTTATGTCTTCATTCTATTCAAATAACATGAGAAGGGTAATTGAGTTGTTATTAATGGTATTTTGATGTCTTAAGATGAAATAAGTGTTATAGAATATTGTAGACTTTATGAGGACTATTTGTGTATATTATGGATGTTTGAATAATCCAAATTACATATGATTGAAGGCTTAGAACTTGACTATGTGCTCATTCTTGGTGATCATATGTACGAATTGATGTTTGGGATAGTTATGGTATAACATAATGGTGTTGTGATGGATGTTGTCACTTAAGGTGGACATATAGATCATGTGTCATGGTTTTATGTATTGTTAAAGTGTTCTTGTGTTCTAGGTTTGCTCAGAGAAGTGTCAAAGAAGTTAATGGGTCTCCTAAGGATCTAAAAGGACACTTAGGCCTATTTTAAAGGGGTATTGCTTAAAGGTGACCCATGTAGATGCATTAAGAGTGAATGCATGTCTTGTGTCTAACAAGTAACATTATGAACATGATATTCATGAAGACTCCATAAAATGTGAAACCAAAGATGATTTCTAGACTTATGAAACTTAAGATAAGAGGTGGTTATGAGAGTTATAAAGTGAAGGAAAGAAGAAATGGTGGGTACGTAGTGGATGGGTTCTAGATCAGAGCAAGTTAATGATTATGTGTATGACCTATAGGTCATATTACTGACGTTATTTTAGTGATTTTATAGGTTTGAATATTAAGGATGGGCAAAGAGGTCTAAAATGACCCAAAAAGATGTTTTGGATGCCTTGAGTGTGAGTAAAGGATAGATGATGTATGTGTAAACTTTTTGGTTAATTTGAGATGCAAATTAGAGTGTGGAATTTATTTATGACCATTTGGTCATATTGTTTAGGTTGTGATAGAGTTGTTGCTTAGAAGTATAGAGTGATCCAAAAGGTGGTTTTAGATGTTTGTGGCTCTAAGAAAAAGTGAAAGGGGACGATATACATTATTTATCCATTAGATTGGTAGGAAATTAGTGTTTAGGATATGTTCATATCATAGGTATTGGGAGGGTGTTCAACATCTAACCTAGAAGGACTTGACTATCCTAGAGGTAGGTGCTCCTTATGGAATAGGTGTTTCACTAATTTATGGTTAGAAGTACATGACCATCCTAGGGGTAGGTACTCCTTGTGTAATGTGTTTCACTAAATTTTATTCAAAAGGATTTGAACATCTTAGGGGTAGGTGTGCCTTATGGAACATGGGTTTCACTAATTTTTGGTTAGAAGGACGTAACCATCCTAGGGGCAGGTGCTCCTTATGAAATATGTGTTTCACTAAAGTCTCATGTTTGCATAATTCTTATAGGACAAGTAGTCCATGTGTTTTTAGGCTTAAGAGTGGGTTTTATTCCCTAAGAGGGTTTCCCACATAGATATTATGTTGTGTGTGTAGTCTTGCATTGTCTATTTATTCATTATTATAAACATCTTGAATGCTTCATGAATGGTTGTATTGAATTATTAAGTGTTTGAAGGGTTTCGATATTGAATTGGATTGTTTAGAACCACTAATTTACCCCCCCACCCTCAAAGGTTGCTACCTCTATAAATTGGTATCATAGCATGTCCTTATTACAAGTTTAACCACTTGAAGGTGATCAAAGGTATAATGGCTAACAAAAATATTGTAGCTTATCTTCAAGACAACCTAGTATGTGCTTTATCAAATGTCAATGCAATCATGGATGATGTGAAGACATAAATGAAAGATCTAGAATCTATAGGTCATGATGGATAAAGGTATAGACCAAAGGATTGAATAATTGGAAAATAAATTCATGACTTACTTAGATGTTCTCTTATCCAAGGATAGAAGGGATTTCATCTTTACCAAAAGGGTCAAGAATGAGAATCCATGGATAAATAATGGTCAAGATTAAGGAAGGTAAAATATAAATAATGTATTCAAAGGGTATTGCTTCTCTTGAAATCAATTTGGTCATAGATATAGGGATCGTGCTTTCTCTCTAGATATCAAAACGGATCTCATATGCTACAATTATAACCAATAAGGTCATATAGTTAGGAACTATAAAAGAGATGTTTGTATAATGATATAAAAGTCATTGACACCATTGAATGGTTGAGGGAGACTAAGTATAGGATTAAAGAATAAAAGAAGAAAAATTCAAACATTCCACTAAAGGAATATTCAATGTTTGTTCAAGTAGTCTTACATACTCAAGATGGGAACAAGAGATGGTTTATAGATAGTGGATTCTCAAATCATATGATAGGACACCAGAGCAATTTTATCTCTCTCAAGAATACCAACCCAGGTTCAATGAGGTTTGGTGATCAAAAATATACTAACATAGTTGGGAAAGGTACCATGAGTTTGGACAATGGTCATACTAGTAATGAGAATGTCTTATATGTAAAATGTTTGAAACAAAATATTTTAAGTGTGAGCCAAATGTGTAAGCAAGGAAATATTGTAACTTTTCATGATAATGTATGTGAAGTAAGAAAGGAGAAATATGGTAGATTAGTTATAAATCTTTATTAAACTAATAACAATATATATGTATTCCATGAATCTAATAAAGAGGAATTCTTCATGAGATAATTGGAATAATGTTGGCTTTGACATAGAAGGATTGGACATATAATTTTTGATAATATGGTAAATATTAGTTAAAAGGGTTTGTAAAGCATATGCCCAAGATTTATAAGATTCCTCATTCTCTTTTCAAGGCATGTCTTTATGGGAAGAAAACCAAAAGAATATACAAATACAAGGAGTTATCCACTACAAAGACATTAAAGTTGATCCACACTGATCTATGTGGACCTATGAGAACTCAAAGTATTCAAGGTAATAGTTACTTCATGCTTCTCATTTATGATTTTACTAGGATGACTTGGATATTTTTTCTTAAAGGAAAATAAAGAATATTTAGAAATATTTATGGCATTCAAAGTGCTTGTGAAAATTGATAAAGGGTCAAAGATCAAGTCAGAGAAAGGAGGTGATTTTTGGTCTAATGAATTTGATGATTTTTGTGATAAATAAGGCATAATGAGACAATATTATATTTCTATAACATCATAATATAATGGTGTTATTTAAAGGAAGAATAAGACTATTCACAAGATAAGTAGAACCATGCTTCAAGATGCCAAATTATCAGATGGTTATTGAGAAGTTTACATTATGTGTAACCTAGAGAAGGATCTTTATGGTATTAAACAAGATCCTAGATATTGGTATGATAGGTTAGATACGTATATTTTGAGTCAATGTTTTAAAAAATGGGTAGCTAATAGTTATTTATACATTAAGATAGAAGGCAATCATCAATTGATAGGGGTTGTATATGTTGATGAAATAGTGTTTGGATCTTACAATGATAATATTTGTAGAGAGTTTTTAGATACTATGAGGATTGAGATTTAAATTTTAATGTTGGGAGAAATTTCTTTCTTCTTAAGATTTTAGATTAACTAACTTCATGGAGGGATATTCATTTTACAAGCTAAATACATCAAGGATTTGATAAGCAAGTTTGACATGATGGACTATAATCCATTGGGTACTCTAATGATCATAGGATACAAGTTAACTAGACTATATGACTCACCAAAAGTTGATAAAACTTTGTATATATCCATAATTGGACGTCTTTTGTACTCTACTACTTCTAGGCCTAATATCATGAAAGTATTTGGTATTGTAGGAAGGTTTCAAGCTAATCCTATAAAATATCACTTGAAAGAAGCCAAAAATATCTTGAGGTATCTCAAAATCACCATAGTGTATGCTTTATGATATCCAAGGACTAAAAATTCACTTTGAAATCATATACTAACGTAGATTGGGCAGGATGTGTGGATGATAGGAGGAGTACCAATGGTTGGGTCTTCTTCATGGGAGAATTATTGGTGTCTTGGCTAAGAAAAAAATAATCCATAGTGTCTCTATCAACTATAGAAGTTGATTATATAATAGTTACCTCTTGTTTCACTTAAGTCATGTGGATGAAATAAACTTTGGGTAAGATAAAATGGACCTTGTCCTATCTATTGTGATAATACTAGTGCAATTAACATCTCAAATGATCCTTTTATGCACTTAAAAAGTAAGAAAATTCCTATTAAATATCATTTCTTGAGATAACAAGTGAGTAATCAAAGTGTTAAGTTGGAGTATGTGCCTATAAAAGAGCATATTGTAGATATTATGACCAAACCATTATCAAAAGCTACATTTGAGTATCTAAGACAAATGTTGGGTGTCATTTATTTCTCTATAAATCAAAAGGAGGTCAAGTTGAACA